>JAWPHD010006310.1:0-146845 GCA_037043455.1 Cyrtodaria siliqua | reverse complement strand
CTGCCTCTAGCGGGATTTAAAGTGGTTGTATTCTACCCCGGCAACCACACGGGGAGATAGAATAACGAAGAACAACTGAGAACTCAAAAGTGTATTTAATAACGAAAGGTTAATTCTTTAAGTCCAGGCATTATGCGGCGTCCAGACATGCGTCGTCATTGGGATTTGCTCATTCATCATGACACCGTGTATGCAAACGTGGAAACGTGGCTCCATCGTAAATGGAGAGTTGACAAAAGAATTTGCAGCAAGCAGGTTAGAAGGTTCGAGGCCCATTCTCCATATTGTATCTTGATGTAAATGGAGGATGAGCCTGGCATGTTCATTCCTGTTAGGTGCCATATATAACCTTTCATGTGTTGGTGCGCCGTAAAACCCAATTCAATTCGTTATTCTACCATAGTTTAAACATATTATTGGTTCAAGATAATCAACTGTTAGTAATATGCAAATTAAAAACAATTTGCTTTGAATTATAATTAATATATTATGATAATGATTGAATAATTGCAAGTTTTTTTGTTTTATTATATCATTTAATACTAGTAGCTAGTACACAGTAGAGTCAATGCATATGGTGTACAGAAAAGTTTCTACATTGCATATATATACTTTACTCCACTAAAAGTGCACTTTTTTTGTGTGTGTGTGTTTATTTTTAATTAAAATGTCTCCAACATCGATCGCATAATTCCGATTTTACTTCTTTCAATACATGAATTTGATCGGTCACCAGATTTATAGGGAATGTGGATAATTTCTAACATGCACATAACACTACAATCGATCTTGGAAATAAACCAAAATAACGTGTGATCAATGCCAATATTTGCACGACCTTGACCTTTACTGATCACTGAATAAAACGCAGAAAGTGCGATTTTCGTTAAATGTCCATGGTCTTGCTGAAACTACAATGAAAACGCATTGAAAATAAGTGTGTACATATTGAATTCCCCCATCCTCTCGCGAATAGGGCGTACCACTTAAAAGAAGGATACAAAACGGGAGTTAACGTTAGATAGCGTGGTGGGGTGTGGGTTGGGAATGCTATGATAAACATATTATAAACGAAGTTGTAGCGGCGTATTTTTGGTTAAATGATTCCGAAACGTCATGATTTTTTTTAACTCGGCGTTCAGTTAATTTTTCTACTTGCATATTAGCATATCATTGAATTGATGTCGAAAAGTTAAAGCAGATTGTTTTTCATATTGCTAACTGTCGGTTATATTGACCAACCCCTCAAAAACGAGTGTGTGTGTGTGTATTTCTAAGGATTATAGTCCCTCCACCTACGACAGGCGTCCTACCCGACGATTATAGGCACAATGTCTGGACTTTTATCTGTGTGTTGTTGTGTGATGTGATGATATGTCTACTTGAAGCAGCGAACTCAATGGTTTCTTTATAGTGCTGCCACACTGGAATACCACGCCGTAGTAGACATGATACGCCCACCCCCACAGTCACATTATTCTGACACTGGTCAATCAGTCTTAGCACTACCCATTATTTGCTCGTCAGGCAAGAGTTACAAGTGACTACTCCATTTTTAAAGTCTTTGGTATGACGCGGTCAGGGGACTCGAACCCACGACCTCCCGAATGCAAGGCAGACGCTATAACCACTACACCACAATGCTTCGGTAACCCTCAAAAACGACGTGCGACGTTCCTCATTTGAGTGCAAGGAACGATAACTTTGCGTGGATATTGAAAGATAGCGTGTATCTCGCACTATTAATCCTGTTATCTACCCTGAATAGATTATGCAATACGGAAAGTCCGCCCAACTCGAAAACGAAAGTAGACGGTTGACAAGCCTCAGCATTGCAGAATAAGAAAGCGCTGACCAGATTACATCAAACTGACCAGATTCCACCAAACTGCCATTGTGAATGATAAAGGTGAGTGGTTTTTTTACCTCGTGATTATTTGACCAGATCTAAAAAAACAACAACATACGGACGAATAGAGCTAGTGGATCATAAGCTCGTTTTCACATTTAATCACTGAGGCCCTCCCAGGGGTTTTGGGGATCTGGGGAACAGGACCATTTATTTTTAAGGATCTGGGGAACATTGGCTATTACTTATAGTCAAAGGCCTGCTTTTAGGGATATAGGGAGCAATATTTTAAAAGAAAAAAACGAAAAAGTTTGTTTACGTATAATTGCAATAATTTACTTCTAAAACAGGATATTTTGACTGCTGACTGCTTTGGATGGCTTTTAGTATGACCTTTTAAGATGGTTTTAGTAGCACCTTAATCTTCAATCTTGACGCTTTAGAGAAGATCAACTTTCCTGTTCAACTGCAAGTGCTTGCACAGCGATGAACATTTGTGTCCATGTGTGTCTGGTGCATAAAATACACGCATACGAACGGCGAGACGACTTTTGATATACTTATACTAGGGTGCATCATGTAAAAAAAAGAAGCACCCAAGACGTCAAATGAATGAGACTAACGTGTGTCCGTATGCCTTGGTGCGTCATCCTTCTGTCTGTTCGTTCGTCCGTCCGTCCGTCTGTACACCTTTTTTGTGGCGACTACTCTTCTTCTCTAAAACTATTGGAAGGATTTTCATGAAACTTTACAGGAATATTACCCATAAGGTCTAGTTGATGCTAGCAAAACAAACAGGTTGATGTGAAATCCAAGATGGCCATCAAAGCTAAAACTAGATTGTTAAAAAAGACGTTTTGTAGTGACTACACCCCTGAAACTATAAGAAGTACTCGTATGAGACTTTTATTAAAATGATCGTTATACATAATGTTGGTCCTTGTTGAAAATTATTTCGATTCGACATCATAGTTATATAGGAAAGACTACTCTGAAACTATCTGATGGATTTTTATGAAACTTTATAGGAATGTTGCTCTTGGTGTCGAGCTGGTCCTAAGTAAAAATCAGGCAGGCTAAAATTTCAAGATGGCCGCAACAGCTAAAATATATTTTAAAATACAATTTTGTGGTGACTACTTCTCAAAAACCAAAAAGGGGTATTGATTTGGAACCTTTAACAAATGATTGGCATGACATGTAGTTGGTCCTAAATAAAATTCGCTTTTGATCGATTTCAAACAAGGCCACCAACGGACATATTTCAGCGGTATATTTGTTTACATTAAGTTATATAAGAAAAATTGTGGCGAATACACCTATGAAACTACTTGATGGATTTTCTTGACACTTTACAGGAATGCTGCTGTTTATTTGGTCTGAAGTAAATATCAGGTCGAACTTCAAGATAGCCACCACAACTAAAAAGGCCACCAAGTCATCTTTGTTTACACAGAGTTGCATAGGAAAAACTTGCGGCAACTACTCTGAAACTACTTGAAGGATTTTTCATGAAACTTAACAGGAATGCTACTGGTGTTACAAAATTGATGTTCATTTAAGATAAATCTAAAATCAAATGTATTTACTGAGACTGACTACTGTTAGGGCTGCTTGGACTTCAAACATGCCTTCTCCAAACATGGTCACAAAAAATGTGTATTGTTTAATAATTAACAACCACTACCCTTCAATTAACGACAAACCTATAAGAAGTTATGATACCGTTCCAATGTCTAGCTTTTCAGATCTTAGGAGTCAAGGTCATGAACCTGTTGTTTGATCATTATTGTTTCGCGGAATTGTAAAAAATGGAACCAAATACGTCAAATACGAAGAATCTGAACGTTATAATTGTACCTGTAACTGAGGCTATATATATATATATATAAAAAACCAGAACACTGGTGTTTTTAAATAGACTTTTCAAGAGTTACACTCTGTTTTGCTGCGGTTGAGGAAGGGTTATGGAATTAAAAAAACATCAATTTGAGATAATTTGTAAACACCACGCCCACAAGCCCTCGACATAATATCGTAGAATGGGATATTGTTTGTGTGAAGGAGGGTGAGGGGCAAGGTTCATTCTCTACATTGTATGTATGAGAGAGGATGTACAGGCTAGTATAAATTCAGTATTTCACAAAAGCTAGATCTACCGATGTAGGCACATTATTAATCTAATTATTGTGTCAGAGCGAGACTGGTACCCTTTTGAAGAAGGGCCATTTTTTTTAAAAAGGGAGAAGTCCATATTCACTCTTACACTTTTTGATATCGTTAAATCATTTTTGGTAATGGAATTAGTGATATCATCAGAAATTGAATAAGCGATATCAACAGTTCAATTCTCAATATCGAAAGATATGGTATTTAGCGATATCAGGATTAAATGTGAAAACGTATGGTGTTACATAGATCTACTTAAGAATATAAAACCATATATAGGAGCTATGGTTCTTACAGCAATGTCCGTTCGTCCATATGAAAAAAGTTTTACATTCAAGTTTTTCTCAAACACTAGAAGCCACACAGTGTGTTAAACCGTTCCTGCCAGAGTAGGTCAACATGAATGACCTATACCTAAGTTCTTGATAAAGTCCTCTACTCAGCTATTAAATACGTACATCTCTCAAACTTCGTACTCACATCATCTAGGTGACAGTAACACGTGCCTATTTCATTGTTCATTTAGTCAATTTGTCAAACAATAACTGCTATTTACATGACATCAGTGTGTTCGTGATACCATGTTAAAAGGACACACGGCAATCTTTATTTTTTAAAAAGCTAGTTTTTCTGCATAACTTCCATTTGTTCAATCATTAATATTATAAGAATAGTATTAAGCAATTTTGTTTGCATATTATTAATTTTTGATATTAGTGCACCAATAATATATTAAAACTTATTGATATTAGTGCACCAATAATATATTAAAACTTATAGTATAATAAAACCAAATAGTGAATACTTAAAATTTGATTTATTTAAAGATGAATGGCCACCCTTTTTGTAGTATAATCAATTAACAAATTTAACTCTTAAACATCTTATGAACATTTCTTGATAGTCTCGGAGTGAAACATATATTGAAAACCGCTACTAAGTTGCATGTAAAAATAAATATTAGATACTACTTTTACCACTGCGTGACTGCACGGGGAAATGAGGTAGCTGCACAACTATTGCCAGATTGATAAATACATTACCTGTGGATTAATTTACCTGTTCAACATTTTCTACGTCATCAAATGAAATCTTTTCTCACTTTCCACAGATATTGCAATGTGTGAATTGTAAGTATCTATTGTTGTGTATTGATTTCGATTTAAATAAACATAAACATGTTCATGAAACAAAATATGGCCGGTGAACTTTAAATATAAACAGGGTAAAAAAGTGATACTGGATATATAAATCGAGACACCCATTTCAAACACTTCAGGATTGCCGTGTGTTCCTTTAAATTAATGCCAAAAGAAGGTCAATATAAATGACCTTCAAAAACTTTTTGAACTTTGTTAATTTACATTCAAGTTTTTGTTTGTTTTTATTAATATACCAAACACAGCGTTCAAACTTCAGACGAACTCGAAACTAACCCGCCAAATAACGGCAAAATAACACCGTAGAACCGTTTATCAAAACTCTATTAATGTGTTCAGATCATATAATAATGTATATGGCCGATTAAAATTAAAATAATAATTTTGTCACGGTTTCTAAAAATACCCGTGATTGAATATGCGTAAAATGCATTATTAGTTGGTAACTCTTAATTCGATGTTTCGGTTTTGGGTTTTGGCCTGGCTGGTTAAAGCCGGTTATGTTGTGTCTATAGACTTTGGATTCTCAAAATATATAAGTTATATATGTACATCGTCGTCAGTAGGTTTAGAAACGGTGTACGAATGCCGTAAGCTTTGCCTGTTGTTGGCGGAATATTTAGTTTAACTAAAATGGATATCAGTCAAGATGCAGTCGCGTACACCATCTCCGTCGCCTTAACATCGACTTTTGATATTAGCAACTATTCTATTAACATTCACACTAGCATTCATTCAGTGCAGAATTGTCCACCATCTTGTCAAAACTACACCGTGTCAAAAAAAGGCGACACCGTGTTTTGATCTCGACAGTGAGTGTGACGGCCGTAAAACTATTATTACTTACTGGATCATCAAGCTCACTCAATATGGCAATAAATTAGCATATACAGAGCGTTGCTAGGAGTGTGAGAGGGTGTGCATCTAATATATTGAAAACTCCCATGAAGGGTTACCACCACTAATTATATGTAAGCCTCCGAAGTGTAGTCGAATGTAGTTCCTATAATAAAAAGTAATCCCTCCTTTTTTGATGAAAACTGCCAATTTCTATTCGATTGTGTGGTTGTATGTATAAGAAGCGTATTATTAAGTTTTACTGGATCACTGATGAACATTTTCGAAATTTCGACTCTATACTTACACTTTGTGAGCAATGAAACAGTCAATCAATGAAAACAGCTGTACCCTTGACCTGTTTAGTAAACAAACAAGAAATTTCTTACATGTCTTGTGACCCCACCTTTTCTGGTGATTTTTCAAGTGGAAAATTAGTTTTCTATATGAACATTACACTGCTGCATTATCCATACTTGAGTTGAATTTGCAGCAAATCATTAATATGTGACACTTTTACAGTGGTGTCTATGGGGAAAATAATTAGTGGTATAATACCTGAACAGACTCAATACAACCGAGTCTGTTTCTTTCTTCTCTTGCTTGTGTTCGTTGCTTCCGAAGGGTTCCCTGTACTGTATTTATGTTGTCAAGGACTATGGGTTATATAAGATGTCGGTATCTTGGAACACAGACTGTGACAATGACTAGTGTCCCAGACTATTATCAATGGCTATAAGGATGCACATTAGATGAAGATATATAAAGAGAATAGAGAGAAAACAAATACTAGTATAAGGAATTTTAAGTTTTAGGGTTAAGTTTTTGGAGAACCTTCTTGGACGGACAGACACACACGTGCTCTCTGGACAATGGGGCCTTTTATGTTAGTATGTGAGACGCCAGACGTACGGACGACGACGGACGCAAGGCAGTGAACAAGTTATCCATATACACAAACACACAACTTTCACTTGTCTTGTTATAACGCGTTTGCCATACTTGTCTGAATACACATATTTTGAGAATTTGTTTTGTAGAATGATGGCTGCAGACGAAAATCAAAAAGTGCCTTACGATTACTGTAAAGTCGCCATGGATCTTCAAAAAGGTTTATCCACGATGCAACAAGAGGACACGTGCACCGATTTTGAAGTCATTGTTGGGCGGAAATCATTTCGTTGCCACAAAGTAGTTCTTGCTTCTGTTTCGGATTATTTCAAGGCTATGTTCGGTTCCGGGATGAAAGAAACCGTTCAAAACCAGGCAATATTTGAAGACATCAGCCCAGAAGCATTCGAGACTGTCATTGACCTCATCTATCCAAAAACTGAGATGCCAGATCCGTTGTCGGATAAAGATGGCGACGAAATGTCTGAACTTTTACGTCTAGCTGAAATGTTGCAAATGCAGTTTTTAAAGAAACTCTGCATTACATTCTTCCAAAACACCATGGCACCGTCTAACTGCATTGAAAGATGGAAACTGGGAAAAGAAGAATTGTGCGAAGAATTACAGAAACTATCGTGGGAGTTTCTCGTATCACATTTTGATGATTTGGCAGCAGACGAAATGCTTCTCTCGCTCGATTTTGACGATTTTCGTTCCATTATTAAGGATGATTTCCTGAAAGTCGCAAAAGAAGATGTGGTTTGGCACACGATCAAGGCTTGGGTGAAATTTGATCACGATAAAAGAAGAGAACATGTTGCCGAACTTACCCGTCATTGTTGTCTGACAGAAATAGATCCAGATTATGTGTTGGAGGAAATAGTTTTTGACCCCATTGTTAGACATGACGATGAAGCCTCGATGCGAGTAAAATGTGCCGTAATGTACACGCTGCACAAGGGTGTCCACGGCAACCAGGAACTTAAATACCGGGAATGTATGGGTAAGGAGCAAGTTCTGGTTCTACTCGGAAAGCGTAAGAAAGGCGGTACGAAAGACACGATTACCACACTTTGTTTCAGTGCCAGACGAAATGATTGGGTAAATCTGAGGCCTTTGCGAAACGTAGGGGAGGATTTCGCCTGCTGTGTCCACGGCGGTTCTATTTTCGTCTCTGGTGGATCAGACGGACAAGGTAGCTCCGTCTATGAGTACACTGGAGCAGACGATCAATGGACGACGCGAAAGTCAATGTTAGTGCCCCTCAAAGGTCACAGTATGGTTGCCCTTGATAGTTGTTTATACGTTGTCGGTGGTCGGTCTAATAGGACGATTAACGGCCAGGTACTCGAGTACTGTCTCGAGACGGACTTCTGGAGGTTGGCAGGCGAGATAATGGCACCCGTTGAAAACGCATCGTCTGTCATCATCGGTAACAAAATCTATGTCTTTGGCGGAACGCTGGAAGACAAGACACCAGCAGACAGTGTGCAGGTGTACGATATTGGGACGCGTGATGCCACAGTATTTTGTCATCTGCCGAAACCATGTTCATTTTCACGCTCTTTAATTAGAGACGAAACTGCGTATATCGTTACCTCCGATGGTGAAGTTATCAAACTTAAAAAAGACGTGG
Organism: Cyrtodaria siliqua; assembly: GCA_037043455.1. Lineage (NCBI taxonomy): Eukaryota > Metazoa > Mollusca > Bivalvia > Adapedonta > Hiatellidae > Cyrtodaria > Cyrtodaria siliqua. The sequence continues at coordinate 138,303 of JAWPHD010006310.1, read as the reverse complement.
CAGAACCTGAACTTGTTGTATCCATTCCAAAGTTTAATCGAATCAACTTCGGCATCTCACTCAGGGAGAATCATCTTAACATCTACGGCGGGATGGGCGTTGAAGGCGTGTTTGAAGACAAACTGTTGAAGGAAGTTATTTCTGTTGATATGACTTCAGGGGATTTTAAAGTATCAAAACCGTTAATGCCGTTCGCTTACGAGGTTCACGGCTCTGCAGAGGTTGTCATTGCAACAACTGATATAAAATCCAGCAAAAAATCGGCAAAGCAATCACCAGTTTAAGCGGTTGATATCTGAAGAAAATACTACGTCAACGCAATCGACGACACAGGTGCGTGTAGGTGTACGCTTTGACCATTCCTGTCCATGTGCTGTATCTGTGTGTCACCCGATTGAAGCCGAACTTTGTTTTCGTTAAAGAACTCTAGTTATATGCATTTGCTGCTTCATATTTCGCAATATTTACAATTGTGACGAGTATGTTGTTTCATTTTATCACCTACTTCCCTATAAATACGACGTTTTTGAATATACGATACGACATAGACCTAGCTAGTCAAATGGAGTGCGTGGTCCAGTGGTAGAGATCGAGAGGTCGTGGGTTCGATCCTTGCCAAGGCCACGTTATTTATCCTTGAGCAAGATAATTAATCCACATTGCTTAGTACTGGTTCTACCCAGGAAGCCATCGAGAGTGATTAATCTAAGTTGCAATAACTTGTTTCGCAATCGATGTAAAATAAATATGTTTAAACTAAGCTAGTCATATCCATCAGGATTTTGTTGCCGGGCAATATCACTGTGGTATACCGTACCCTGGATATTGCTATGTACTCTGAGTATTGGTGAGTATTATCATTGGATTTCGCGACGCCGGAGATCGAACGAGGGTAAGTTCAGTTTCAATTTTTAGTGTTTTTGAGTTTGTTTGATATACATTTGATAAAAAATTAAATCATTTGATCATTTTCCTAGTCCCTGAAAACCCGAAAATGTTTCGATATTGCTTAAAAAGGAAATAAGAAGGCAAAACTCGGCTCTTTACTCACGCAATAAATAAACTAGGGTCTGTCAAATTTGATTTTTTTGTTTATATTCTCCCGTAAACGAAAAACTTGAATCGAGCAAATTGTTTAGTCCAAATTTCTGAAAAAATTATGAAATTACAAAAAATATATAGGTAAAAAAAGATACAATCAAGTGTACCGAGTATTGATTTAGTGTGTGCCGAGTATTGCATTCTAGCTCAACGTTAGTGTACCGAGTATTGTACAACATAATGAGTAAATTAGAATGGTTAAACGATAACTTTTGTCTGTTTCTTATATCATTTCATTTTGCTGAAAATATATTGTTATATGATATGTATAAAAATACTTTAAAAAATCGTTTAAAAAAGACGATATGACCGATAAAGTGGTAAAGAGAAACACGAGTTTCACTGATCAACTGGTAATTAAAATTGGCAAAGACTGATAGAAATTCTTTATTGTGTATGGTAAAACATATATGCTAATAACCTCGGACCTAGGCGACTCATGCTTGGCTGCAGGTTTGTCACGGTTACTGTCAAGTCGTACCTATTAGGGTGACACCCGTTTTTTGTACGCAGTATTCAGTCTGATTTTAGAGAGTATTCAGTACCGGTGCGCAGTACTCGCCCGACGCAAAATGTGGAGAAATCAGTACCCGGTCAGTCTCGGGTCCCGAAATTAAATGTACGCAGTAATCGCCCTCAATTTTAGGGAATACTCGGTACTCATAGGGGAGGGGTTACACCCCCATCTATGGATGGGTATTGCAATAAAATAATCAATTTTACGAAAGCAATTGCAAGTGTCAAATGCTTCAGAAGTTCTTCTATACTCCATGTCAGTTTATTTTTTTTTTCTGATCGTCTGAATGTTCAATGAAAGGTTTTTATTAATTCGATCATTACAGGCGCGGATTCATGAATTTTTCCCAAAGGGTGTCTTTTATATTCCAGAAGGGGTCCAAAATCGTACGAACGTCTGCTTTCATTGTGATTTTAATAAAACATACCTTATATTTTTGAAATTCCACGGGGTAGTGGTCCTAACCCCCGCCCATGCCGGATCCAGAGGGGGTCCGTGTGTTCAGACCCTCAGGGATTTAAGAATTCTCTTAAACCTCACGTAGAAAATGGTGGTATATGTTGGATCCACTCTGGCCAAAATTCCTGGATCCGCGCTTGATCAGTGCCTGCATTAAACATAGTAAGCTAGGAAGGTAGGTAGGAAACTCTATATTCAATTCCATTCTGAAATATGCTCAGGTCGAGTAAAAGCTAGCCATGCTGCAATCCCATCAAGGTGTTGGACTCTTTGCTTCCAGGGCGTCATTTGCGCTGCAGGTCGATTAACATCGTATGGTGTATGCCGTGGCTTAAATATGTACGAGTCGTACTTCCTAGAGATTTGCCAATTGCTCCAAATCCGCATACAATCTTAGGAGGAACGCTTTATGGCATCCATTTACTGGTAAAATGCTATATTTTCTTTACAGCACTGGGTTTGATCTTGTTTTGAATGACTTGACTTGAATGAATTTTATGGAAAACCCGTTTGTCGAATTTCATTTAATTTTTCCATTGTCCCCCGACTGACTGTGTCAAACGATTTTTCTATCAAAAATGGCCAACTACATGCATCAATTTAAATGTGCGTACTCAGAAAACCCATCGCTATCGAACTGTATTCCGATATTTGAAAAAATCTCCGTGCTTTCCTTGTCAAACCCGTTTCATGAGTGCTCACAACGAGGAACGAAAGTTGCTCGCAACATTTTAAGTTCTCTACATCTGAATGCAGGGGCGGATCCAGAACATTTTTCATAATACTTTAAAAGAAAAAAACGAAAAAAAAAAATTACGTATAATTGCAATAATTTACTTCTAAAACAGGATATTTTGACTGCTGACTGCTTTGGATGGCTTTTAGTATGACCTTTTAAGATGGTTTTAGTAGCACCTTAATCTTCAATCTTGACGCTTTAGAGAAGATCAACTTTCCTGTTCAACTGCAAGTGCTTGCACAGCGATGAACATTTGTGTCCATGTGTGTCTGGTGCATAAAATACACGCATACGAACGGCGAGACGACTTTTGATATACTTATACTAGGGTGCATCATGTAAAAAAAAGAAGCACCCAAGACGTCAAATGAATGAGACTAACGTGTGTCCGTATGCCTTGGTGCGTCATCCTTCTGTCTGTTCGTTCGTCCGTCCGTCTGTACACCTTTTTTGTGGCGACTACTCTACTTCTCTAAAACTATTGGAAGGATTTTCATGAAACTTTACAGGAATATTACCCATAAGGTCTAGTTGATGCTAGCAAAACAAACAGGTTGATGTGAAATCCAAGATGGCCATCAAAGCTAAAACTAGATTGTTAAAAAAGACGTTTTGTAGTGACTACACCCCTGAAACTATAATAAGTACTCGTATGAGACTTTTATTAAAATGATCGTTATACATAATGTTGGTCCTTGTTGAAAATTATTTCAATTCGACATCATAGTTATATAGGAAAGACTTGGGGCGACTACTCTGAAACTATCTGATGGATTTTTATGAAACTTTATAGGAATGTTGCTCTTGATGTCTAGCTGGTCCTAAGTAAATATCAGGCAGGCTAAAATTTCAAGATGGCCGCAACAGCTAAAATATATTTTAAAATACAATTTTGTGGTGACTACTTCTCAAAAACCAAAAAGGGGTATTGATTTGGAACCTTTAACAAATGATTGGCATGACATGTAGTTGGTCCTAAATAAAATTCGCTTTTGATCGATTTCAAACAAGGCCACCAACGGACATATTTCAGCGGTATATTTGTTTACATTAAGTTATATAAGAAAAATTGTGGCGAATACACCTATGAAACTACTTGATGGATTTTCTTGACACTTTACAGGAATGCTGCTGTTTATTTGGTCTGAAGTAAATATCAGGTCGTACTTCAAGATATCCACCACAACTAAAAAGGCCACCAAGTCATCTTTGTTTACACAGAGTTGCATAGGAAAAACTTGCGGCAACTACTCTGAAACTACTTGAAGGATTTTTCATGAAACTTAACAGGAATGCTACTGGTGTTACAAAATTGATGTTCATTTAAGATAAATCTAAAATAAAATGTATTTACTCAGACTGACTACTGTTACGGCTGCTTGGACTTCAAACATGCCTTCTCCAAACATGGTCACAAAAAATGTGTATTGTTTAATAATTAACAACCACTACCCTTTAATTAACGACAAACCTATAAGAAGTTATGATACCGTTCCAATGTCTAGCTTTTCAGATCTTAGGAGTCAAGTAGTGTGTTAAAATACACGTTTAATGCTCTTTTGAAATTTTTCGTAGTTACATAGAACGTCAGAATAATAAAAAAAAAACTGCATAGGAGCCAATTTATTAGGCTAAGGAGTCAAGGTCATGAACCTGTTGTTTGATCATTATTGTTTCGCGGAAGTGTAAAAAATGGAACCAAATACGTCAAATACGAAGAATCTGAACGTTATAATTGTACCTGTAACTGAGGCTATATATATATATATATATATATATATATATATATATAAAACACAGAACACTGGTGTTTTTAAATAGACTTTTCAAGAGTTACACTCTGTTTTGCTGCGGTTGAGGAAGGGTTATGGAATTAAAAACCACCAATTTGAGATAATTTGTAAACACCACACCCACAAGCCCTCGACATAATATCGTAGAATTGGATATTGTTTGTGTGAAGGAGGGTGAGGGGCAAGGTTCATTCTCTACATTGTATGTATGAGAGAGGATGTACAGGCTAGTATAAATTCAGTATTTCACAAAAGCTAGATCTACCGATGTAGGCACATTATTAATCTAATTATTGTGTCAGAGCGAGACTGGCACCCTTTTGAAGAAGGGCCATTTTTTTTAAAAAGGGAGAAGTCCATATTCACTCTTACACTTTTTGATATCGTTAAATCATTTTTGGTAATGGAATTAGTGATATCATCAGAAATTGCATAAGCGATATCAACAGTTCAATTCTCAATATCGAAATATATGGTATTTAGCGATATCAGGATTAAATGTGAAAACGTATGGTGTTACATAGATCTACTTAAGTATATAAAACCATATATAGGAGCTATGGTTCTTACAGCAATGTCCGTTCGTCCATATGCAAAAAGTTTTACATTCAAGTTTTTCTCAAACACTAGAAGCCACACAGTGTGTTAAACCGTTCCTGCCAGAGTAGGTCAACATGAATGACCTATACCTAAGTTCTTGATAAAGTCCTCTACTCAGCTATTAAATACGTACATCTCTCAAACTTCGTACTCACATCATCTAGGTGACAGTAACACGTGCCTATTTCATTGTTCATTTAGTCAATTTGTCAAACAATAACTGCTATTTACATGACATCAGTGTGTTCGTGATACCATGTTAAAAGGACACACGGCAATCTTTATTTTTTAAAAAGCTAGTTTTTCTGCATAACTTCCATTTGTTCAATCATTAATATTATAAGAATAGTATTAAGCAATTTTGTTTGCATATTATTAATTTTTGATATTAGTGCACCAATAATATATTAAAACTTATTGATATTAGTGCACCAATAATATATTAAAACTTATAGTATAATAAAACCAAATAGTGAATACTTAAAATTTGATTTATTTAAAGATGAATGGCCACCCTTTTTGTAGTATAATCAATTAACAAATTTAACTCTTAAACATCTTATGAACATTTCTTGATAGTCTCGGAGTGAAACATATATTGAAAACCGCTACTAAGTTGCATGTAAAAATAAATATTAGATACTACTTTTACCACTGCGTGACTGCACGGGGAAATGAGGTAGCTGCACAACTATTGCCAGATTGATAAATACATTACCTGTGGATTAATTTACCTGTTCAAAATTTTCTACGTCATCAAATAAAATCTTTTCTCACTTTCCACAGATATTGCAATGTGTGAATTGTAAGTATCTATTGTTGTGTATTGATTTCGATTTAAATAAACATAAACATGTTCATGAAACAAAATATGGCCGGTGAACTTTAAATATAAACAGGGTAAAAAAGTGATACTGGATATATAAATCGAGGCACCCATTTCAAACACTTCAGGATTGCCGTGTGTCCCTTTAAATTAATGCCAATAGAAGGTCAATATAAATGACCTTCAAAAACTTTTTGAACTTTGTTAATTTACATTCAAGTTTTTGTTTGTTTTTATTAATATACCAAACACAGCGTTCAAACTTCAGACGAACTCGAAACTAACCCGCCAAATAACGGCAAAATTACACCGTAGAACCGTTTATCAAAACTCTATTAAGGTGTTCAGATCATATAATAATGTATATGGCCGATTAAAATTAAAATAATATTTTTTTCACGGTTTCTAAAAATACCCGTGATTGAATATGCGTAAAACTGGCATTATAAGTAGGGGAAAACTGCCAATTTCTATTCGATTGTGTGGTTGTATGTATAAGAAGCGTATTATTAAGTTTTACTGGATCACTGATGAACATTTTCGAAATTTCGACTCTATACTTACACTTTGTGAGCAATGAAAACAGTCAATCAATGAAAACAGCTGTACCCTTGACCCGTTTAGTAAACAAACAAGAAATTTCTTACATGTCTTGTGACCCCACCTTTTCTGGTGATTTTTCAAGTGGAAAATTAGTTTTCTATATGAACATTACACTGCTGCATTATCCATACTTGAGTTGAATTTGCAGCAAATCATTAATATGTGACACTTTTACAGTGGTGTCTATGGGGAAAATAATTAGTGGTATAATACCTGAACAGACTCAATACAACCGAGTTTGCTTCTTTCTTCTCTTGCTTGTGTTCGTTGCTTCCGAAGGGTTCCCTGTACTGTATTTATGTTGTCAAGGACTATGGGTTATATAAGATGTCGGTATCTTGGAACACAGACTGTGACAATGACTAGTGTCCCAGACTATTATCAATGGCTATAAGGATGCACAATTAGATGAAGATATATAAAGAGAATAGAGAGAAAACATATACTAGTATAAGGAATTTTAAGTTTTAGGGTTAAGTTTTTGGAGAACCTTCTTGGACGGACAGACACACACGTGCTCTCTGGACAATGGGGCCTTTTATGTAAGTATGTGAGACGCCAGACGTACGGACGACGACGGACGCAAGGCAGTGAACAAGTTATCCATATACACAAACACACAACTTTCACTTGTCTTGTTATAAGGCGTTTGCCATACTTGTCTGAATACACATATTTTGAGAATTTGTTTTGTAGAATGATGGCTGCAGACGAAAATCAAAAAGTGCCTTACGATTACTGTAAAGTCGCCATGGATCTTCAAAAAGGTTTATCCACGATGCAACAAGAGGACACGTGCACCGATTTTGAAGTCATTGTTGGGCGGAAATCATTTCGTTGCCACAAAGTAGTTCTTGCTTCTGTTTCGGATTATTTCAAGGCTATGTTCGGTTCCGGGATGAAAGAAACCGTTCAAAACCAGGCAATATTTGAAGACATCAGCCCAGAAGCATTCGAGACTGTCATTGACCTCATCTATCCAAAAACTGAGATGCCAGATCCGTTGTCGGATAAAGATGGCGACGAAATGTCTGAACTTTTACGTCTAGCTGAAATGTTGCAAATGCAGTTTTTAAAGAAACTCTGCATTACATTCTTTCAAAACACCATGGCACCGTCTAACTGCATTGAAAGATGGAAACTGGGAAAAGAAGAATTATGCGAAGAATTACAGAAACTATCGTGGGAGTTTCTCGTATCACATTTTGATGATTTGGCAGCAGACGAAATGCTTCTCTCGCTCGATTTTGACGATTTTCGTTCCATTATTAAGGATGATTTCCTGAAAGTCGCAAAAGAAGATGTGGTTTGGCACACGATCAAGGCTTGGGTGAAATTTGATCACGATAAAAGAAGAGAACATGTTGCCGAACTTACCCGTCATTGTTGTCTGACAGAAATAGATCCAGATTATGTGTTGGAAGAAATGGTTTTTGACCCCATTGTTAGACATGACGATGAAGCCTCGATGCGAGTAAAAGGTGCCGTAATGTACACGCGGCACAAGGGTGTCCACGGCAACCAAGAACTTAAATACCGGGAATGTATGGGTAAGGAGCAAGTTCTGGTTCTACTCGGAAAGCGTAAGAAAGGCGGTACGAAAGACACGATTACCACACTTTGTTTCAGTGCCAGACGAAATGATTGGGTAAATCTGAGGCCTTTGCGAAACGTAGGGGAGGATTTCGCCTGCTGTGTCCACGGCGGTTCTATTTTCGTCTCTGGTGGATCAGACGGACAAGGTAGCTCCGTCTATGAGTACACTGGAGCAGACGATCAATGGACGACGCGAAAGTCAATGTTAGTGCCCCTCAAAGGTCACAGTATGGTTGCCCTTGATAGTTGTTTATACGTTGTCGGTGGTCGGTCTAATAGAACGATTAACGGCCAGGTACTCGAGTACTGTCTCGAGACGGACTTCTGGAGGTTGGCAGGCGAGATAATGGCACCCGTTGAAAACGCATCGTCTGTCATCATCGGTAACAAAATCTATGTCTTTGGCGGAACGCTGGAAGACAAGACACCAGCAGACAGTGTGCAGGTGTACGATATTGGGACGCATGATGCCACAGTATTTTGTCATCTGCCGAAACCATGTTCATTTTCACGCTCTTTAATTAGAGACGAAACTGCGTATATCGTTACCTCCGATGGTGAAGTTATCAAACTTCAAAAAGACGTGGCAGAACCGGAACTTGTTGTATCCATTCCAAAGTTTAATCGAATCAACTTCGGCATCTCATTCAGGGAGAATCATCTTAACATCTACGGCGGGATGGGCGTTGAAGGCGTGTTTGCAGACAAACTGTTGAAGGAAGTTGTTACTGTTGATATGACTTCCGGGGATTTTAAAGTATCAAAACCGCTAATACCGTTTGCTTACGAGGTTCACGGCTCTGCAGAGGTTGTCGTTGCAACAACTGATATACTATTCAGCAAAAAATCGGCAAAGCAATCACCAGTTTAAGCGGTTGATATCTGAAGAAAATACTACGTTAACGCAATCGACGACACAGGTGCGTGTAGGTCTACGCTTTGACCATTCCTGTACCTGTGCTGTATCTGTGTGTCACCCGATTGAAGCCGAACTTTGTTTTCGCTAAAGAACTCTAGTTATATGCATTTGTTGCTTCATATTTCGCAATATTTACAAATATGACGAGTATGTTGTTTCATTTTATCACCTACTTCCCTATAAATACGTCGTTTTTGAGAATACGATACGACATAGACCTAGCTAGTCATATCCATCAGGATTTCGTTGCCGGGCAATAAAGCCATGACATATAGGGTGCAAGAATGTCATGTCACGAAATTAACCGAATGTTCTTCTCGATCCTTTTACCGGAGTGAAATAACCGATTAGTTACGATTGTATACGATTTGTCACGGGTATTGTTCGTCGTCTGCGTTTCATTAGTTACTTCCATCCTGTTTTCGCGGCAGATTATTTGATATATAATCATTATCCGTGGATAAAATAAATACTTATGACAATACACCTTGAGTAGAAAATTTCAAATTCAATGGAATTCATTTTAATAAGATTTCGGTCAAAAATAAATGGTGTGTACCACTTACGTGACATACATGAGCAGATCAGAATGGACTAGATCTAAACATTTTTTTCTCCCTGGAAAACAGCGTAGTGTGTGATCTGAAGTTGAAATTTCGACAAAGCTCAAGGATATGATAAATAGAATAAAAAATGTGTATTTTCATATCACACCCTATATCAGGCCTGAGACGCCATATCAGCCCGAGAGCTTTAACACCCATTTATTATTCTCTATTTGTATTAATGCCGAAAAGTGATATCACTAATTTAAAATAATTTCTCATATCGAGGGTTGCTGCACCTTACTACCACCGTTCTTGGAAGTAAGAACACAGTCCAGAATCGTTTGTGTAGGATATGTCTGTCAATCAATGCCAGTGCCTAGAAGACGAGTATCATTTCGTGGTCGACTGTAAAAAATATACAGAATTAAGAAAATCATACATAAAACAATACTATTGGAAGAAACCAAACTACATCAAGTTCGTTCAGTTATTAAATAGCGAAAACTAAACCGAAGTGCTCAAATTAATATTATATGTCTATAAGGTTTTCGAAATTTGAACTATTTTGAACAGATATTGACCACTTCTAATTTGTTGATTGCTGAAACTCAAATAGAACAATATATTATATCCCTTGCGTATGTTTGATCAAATTAGGTATTGTATTTTCACATTTACATTTTTGAAATGTGTTTTTTCTTCTGTATGTGAGCATGGTTGTTTTTTGCTTCTATCCCATTACATACAGATGGTCTTGTTAGTTTCAGGCTGTTGCAAATACTTCAAGATAAGGACTCGTATTCTTAATATTTAAATAAATTAAAAGGATCTCAAGAAACATAAGAGAACATTTTGTGAAACTAGGTGTGGTGTGACCAAGTGGATTGCACGGTGTACTTAAAACCAAAGAACTCGGAGTTCAAGCCTCATCAGTGTGTCAGTCCCGTGTATCTCCCATCTAGATAACAAGCAAACGCTTGCTACAGTTTACGGTTAAACCTAATTCTAAAATGAGGTAAACTTGCTACATAAGTATAGATCCTTTGTTTCAATATTCTCGTTATAATAACGAGATGATTCGTTGTTATATCCCTTCTTGTTATTCTAAGTACATGTACTAACAATAATGCCACCTAACAAACTTTCATTTGTATATATTTTGTAAACATGTTCATGGGCCATATTTGGCTTAAAACAGTCTATTTAAAATTGTGTCGATCACTATTTGTCATTTCGTCCGTTATCCAAATCGTCCGCCACATACATTTTGTGTAGACCTGTCTATTCGCCCTACAATGGCATATTTCCTGTTGTTGTAATGTTGCTGAACATAGTAACTGTAAAGAATTTGAAATTGTTCACAACCACTCTCAAATATGTTGTGTGCATTGACAGTTTTCTATTCTTTCTTTAAATATACTGAAAGGAAAAAGAAACGCAGGGTGCGTATTTCCGCTATATATTGTATGTTTAATATGCTACTGCTAATCGAATGGTACAGGGCGACATTAGGCCTGTCGGTTTAAACAGCACTGAACACACCAATGGTTACCCCTTTAAAGTTTCATTATCGTCAGAATGCGTATTTGGATCAAGCAGGTGAGCAAACTTAGGCTTTAAATGTTGCAATCACTTAACATTAAATACTACTGAACTGGCTCAGTTTTTCAAAGAGGAACTTCAGCATTTATGAATTTCTTGTTACAACGTGTACGGTGATTAAAACGTCTACAACATCACAGTTGTGTCCTTTCTCTAACTAACTGCACTTTTTTTTTACAAAACATCTTGGGATTTCCTTGGAATATAAATTATATGGAATTAAGTGTGCAGTATATGCAATATATAGCGAAAATACGCAACCTGCGTTTCTTTTTCCTTTCAGTATATATAAGAAAAGAAAATGAGATTTTTGCAGTTTTACCTTGTGTTCATTTTGTGAGATTGTGTAAGCTTCCTAAATCTCCGATATTGTCAAGTTTATATTACGTCTATCTACAGTCCCCGGTCAATACAAAGACAATGCACGTTGGAAAATGCCAATAATGAATCAGGATAGAATTTCCAGAATAGGAATATCATAGATTTATACAGGGTCCGTATATTATATTATTTTATGCTTTCGATAAATTTGTGTATTTGTCAAAACCCAGTACCATCTACCTGTTATTGATATACATATTCAGCAATTAGCCGCCATAATACCCGAGTGCTTTATGCAAATAGGGATTTTTCTATTGACTATGTAATCAAGTAATTAACAAGTCGCCAGTTAAAAAGAAGCTATATTTCTCACGTTGTCACAGGATGACCCTAGTGGTTGGGGCTAACTCAGGAAAGAATCAATGAGGGTGAATGCATTTACATACGTTTAATGCAACTTTTAAAATATGTTAAATATATATACAATTATCTAAAAAAAAACAAGCGAATACACAAAGGAACTATGAAAATAATGTTCTCATGAACGTTTAAGACGTTCTTAGTATTGTAATAAATACTGAATGTGTCGACTGATTATATACGACACTAAAGTGTTGTTAAAGTTATAACAATGTTGATCTATGATCTAGCGCGATAATTGTGATGCGCGAGAGCTCATGAAGATGAAATGGATGATTGTCATCAAATGCCTTCTGTAAGGGTTGATGACGCGATATGTAAGATGATTAATCTCCACTGAGATTGTGGGTGATGTTCCTTCAGTGAGGACTGATAACGGGCCCACCTTGTGTCCCGGGGGTTGTCGCTACTAAAACCTGGCCATGCTGCGCAGGTACGGGGACCGTCTCCACCGCTCTTTACGTTAATCGTGGAGCTTAGCTCCACTCCAACCCTGGATGGCTTATCTCCAACCCTGGATGGCTTAGGCTGTAATTATAATACGTTTTAGATGTCGGTTGACAAACATAACAATCTTGCATAATTATCATTACCCAAACAAATCATTATTTAATAAGTATATGTAAGCTGTACTAATGATGAGTAGCAATCTATACATATTCTATACGCCATGTACGTCGATGTTAATCAATGCCCCTAATACATGTAATATAAAACATTATTAAATCACTCGTATATTACAATCACTGAGTTATGCATGCACACATGTATGTCAACTGATGACCACATTATACAACGCTATGCATACGCGTCGAACATTTATCCTAGTCACTCATCTCATTGTTATCTAATGTTAACAATCGTGTATTACAATCACAAAGGTATACGCCAACGTTAACTAATGCACCTATTATCCACTGTTATCAAACTAATATTGTTTTACAATTAATGATCAATTACAATAATTACATCTAATAAAGTAACTTCAAAATCATATGCTAGTCTCAAGTTACTGTTTGAGAAACATCAAAGCTAACCGGATGTCGTAACCGCCAACCAATATGGCGCCGCCCACTGAATACAAATGTACGATAAAAACTAATAAAATAAATACTGACCACATATTGCCTGTGATTTTCGCCGTCCAACTTCTGTTCCAAACAAAGCAACTATCAGTCAATCCCGGCAAGAACTAGAAGACAATGGGTTGTATAGCAAACATTACGCCCAAACCATTATTTCCCCCGTTCAGTCCGTGACATACGTGGCTAAATTCGCAGTATTAAAATCTACACGAGAGGCCCCTTACACAATTTTGCCGTTTAAGGAAGATAGACCTATACGTTTACATGCATTAGCACAAAACTAAACTTATTACACGGCCTCTCTGGGGGCCACTTAAAAGGTGCACGCTTTTACGTGTTACATGAATATTGTGAATTTGTTTAAACCCAACAATAGATTAGGGTGTAGCTAACAACTTACAAGAGCTATGTACGGCCAATACGCTCTACCCGTGACATTTTGTGACACACGTAATATATGAGATAAACACAGCAGTAGCACCGAACTGGTTTTGTGTCGAAACGTACAGGTAAGCTCGCCGCGTTATCGATCGGACCCGTCTTTTCGGAAAGACCCGCCTTATCGATAGACGCTGAAATTTTGTACTTTCTTCGCGAGAGTCTACGAGTTTTCATCATATTTTCTTATCCTCTTATTGACAAATCCTAGATACTATTTAAACATTGCTTTTTTGTTAAATAACCTCTAGCCTAATCCCTCAGTAAATGTGTTATGTACCTGTCCTTATTTAGATAGAACAGGCACACAAAAAGACGTGTGTTTTTTTTCCACATTGTATTAGTGTGGTCCAGAGACGTAGTTACCTGTACGTAAAGTACGTACATGTGTTATGAACCTGTCCTTATTTAGATAGAACAGGCACACAAAAAGACGTGTGTTTATTTTCCACATTGCATTAGTGTTGTCCAGAGACGTAGTTACCTGTACGTAAAGTACGTAAATGTGTTATGTACCTGTCCTTATTAAGATAGAACAGGTACACAAAAAGACGTGGTTTTTTTTCCACATTGCATTAGTGTTGTCCAGAGACGTAGTTACCTGTACGTAAAGTACGTAAAGTACGTTAATGTGTTATGTATCTGTCCTTATTTAAATAGAACAGGCACACAAAAAGACGTGTGTTTTTTTTCCACATTGTAATAGTGTGGTCCAGAGACGTAGTTACCTGTACGTAAAGTACGTACATGTGTTATGTACCTGTCCTTATTTAGATAGAACAGGCACACAAAAAGACGTGTGTTTATTTTCCACATTGCATTAGTGTTGTCCAGAGACGTAGTTACCTGTACGTAAAGTACGTAAATGTGTTATGTACCTGTCCTTATTTAGATAGAACAGGCACACAAAAAGACGTGTTTTTTCCACATTGCATTAGTGTTGTCCAGAGACGTAGTTACCTGTACGTAAAGTACGTAAATGTGTTATGTACCTGTCCTTATTTAGATAGAACTGGCACACAAAAACACGTGTGTTTTTTTCCCACATTGCATTAGTGTTGTCCAGAGACGTAGTTACCTGTACGTAAAGTACGTAAATGTGTTATGTACCTGTCCTTATTTAGATAGAACAGGTACACAAAAAGACGTGTTTTTTTTTCCACATTGCATTAGTGTTGTCCAGAGACGTAGTTACCTGTACGTAAAGTACGTAAAGAACGTAAATGTGTTATGTATCAGTCCTTATTTAAATAGAACAGGCACACAAAAAGACGTGTTTTTTTTCCACATTGCATTAGTGTTGTCCAGAGACGTAGTTACCTGTACGTAAAGAACGTAAATGTGTTATGTACCTGTCCTTATTTAAATAGAACAGGCACACAAAAAGACGTGTTTTTTCCACATTGCATTAGTGTTGTCCAGAGACGTAGTTACCTGTACGTAAAGTACGTAAATGTGTTATGTACCTGTCCTTATTTAGATAGAACAGGCACACAAAAAGACGTGTTTTTTTTCCACATTGCATTAGTGTTGTCCAGAGACGTAGTTACCTGTACGTAAAGTACGTAAAAGTGTGAAATGTACCTGTCCTTATTTAAATAGAACAGAATGTATAATAATGTAGTAAAAAGTATTACCGTTTTGCATTTATGTGCGGATAATTTTCTTAAAAGACCCGTGTTAACAATTAATAGTTTTTCAGTTTTTAGCACAATATACTCTATTATCAGTTACTTCACTGCCATGTTTTAGTAAATCTCATATGCAAGATAACTCATCGGGACTTCAAAATTCAAAAAATCATTGTCATCTGTCAGTGTTTTTGATCACCTGAGCCGAAGGCTCAATGTGAAAGTTACACAGAAAAAGTAATGTTTAGTGTGAGTGCTTCCTTATTCAAAATGAATCCGTACGGAACTCTATTATGCTCCGGATAAGATTTTTCAAAAAGGGAGATAATTAAAAAAAGTAGTGAAGCTAAAGTTATGGTTCCTATGAACTGCACTCCGTCTCATTGTCCTCATCATTCACACGAACTTTAATCAAGCATACTTTTTGAGTTATGCTCCGGACAAAAAGTGTGTGACGTACGGATGCACGGATGCACGGACGCACACACGGACGGACGGACGGAAAAAAACGGCGACTATATGCTCACCCAACCACCCCCTTACCCCCTCCCCCGCCTCCCCCCCCCCCCCCATAATAAACAATATAGTGTTTTTAGTTACAATATATTTTATATCAAAAACTAAGGTAAATGAAAAGAAAAAAAAAACTGTGATGGGGCATATAATGTAAGCAGTTAAAAAATATGCTATCCATGATTTTAGCGACTACATTCGGTTGGCAAATGTGTCTTTAAGAAATATTGAAGAAAATATTGTTGACGTTTTTGGAAATAAAAACATATTATTTTCATAAAAAGTAGGGCTCGTCCGGGATTTGAACCCGGGACCTCTCGCACCCTAAGCGAGAATCATACCCCCTAGACCAACGAGCCAGCTGTAAATGGGTCGACAAAGTCTGTTTATATTCATTGCCGCAAAGAACACGCGTTAATTGTCATGGTTTCTGTGGCCTCGTGTTTGTTGAGATACGACCGATAACATTATCCACTTATGAGGCTCTTAAAGGAAAGTTTATATAATTGTATATTTACACAAAAAAAACGTCTTGAAATTGAAGGCACATGTGGTGGCTCATTTCTACCACTTTCGATCTTTCATTCTTTTCGATCTATTTCGCACTATATTTCGCACTATATTTCGCACTATAAAAGGACGAAATCATGCAATGTGCAAGATATAAACACAGGCTGTCATTACGATAGAATATAAGGAGAGAAGAAGATATAGTGTAAGTTATAGTATATGTAATGTAAAGGGAAAGCCCGAATCATAATACGTGCGTACAACACACACATTCGTTTTTTTCCCGGATTTTTTAAAACGCATTTTTACTACCCAGAGTTGTCGTTCCTTGCATCCCTCGATGGACATACGATGCCTACCATCCATCGATGGGAGAGATGTTCTTCGTTCATACCGGCTAGGAAATTATTAAAGTATCGAAATTCGCAGATTGTATTCATGAAGATTTACACGGAACACCGATGATTACACTACTTGTTCGCGACTTGTTCACATGGAACGCCAAATTAACATAAACTCTATTAATTCCATTCTATACATACACCGGCTACGAACCTGGCGGACACAATGCTATTAATTGAAACTCTCTTCATTTATTTGAAGAGAGGTTTATTCAATTGAAGAGATGTTCAATTCAATTGAAGAGAAGTCTAATTCAATTGAAGAGAGGTATAATTCAATTGAAGAGAGGTATAAATAATCATGTATTGGAATTGAACCTCTCTTCAACTGAATTAGACCTCTCTTCAATTACACCTGAATTGAACCTAGGTCTAATTCATTGAAGAGAGGTTCAATTCAATTGAAGAAAGGTTTAGTTCACTTGAAGAGTCTCTTTCAATTGAAGAGCGGTATAATTCATTAGAAGAAAGGTCTAATTCATGAAGAGAGGTTCATTTGAAGATGAGGTTCAACTGAATTGAAGAGAGGGTCAGTTACAATACTGAATTAGACCTCTCTTCAATTGAATTATACCTCTCTTCAAATAATTCTCTTCAAATAATTCAGGTTCAATTCAATTGAAGTGAGGTCTTATTCAATTGAAGAGAGGTGCAATTGAAGAGAGGTACAATTCAGCATAATTAAACCTCTCTTCTATTGAATTAGACTCTCTTCAAATAAACTGAACGTTCAAATAATTGAGTTAATGTTAATTTGGAGTTCCATATGTTCACGCGACCGAAACGGAGTCCTAGTTTACTACTTGTACTTATGTATTATTTGTGCTGATGTACACATGTACTATTAATATTGATTTACATGTCAGTAGTGACCAATAATTGGAAAATAAAAGCTATTCTGTTATATTCTAGTTTACCGTTTTTTGTACCGTTGTTTCAAGCTTTTCCAACTTAAATTTAACAACGGGAAGCGATTCATAACTCTTTTTTTATCTGCGAATTCGATAATGCTAAACTAGAATATGATAACACTTCCTTGGGAGTGGGGACGATAAATAGTACTTTCAAGTAATGAGGGTGTGAGAACACTTTGGATTTTTGTTTTCTGCATGTCCCCTCTGGGGATCCGTAAAATACAGTACGTTTAAAATTATCGCAACCGTGTGTCTGTCGATTGTCTTGATTCTAAAACGTTCATTATATGCCTACAGAAAATAGGTCATTCTGGAACGTTGTCTCTTTCTTTCTATCTGTTGGTCGTGTGTCTTTAAATAAGCTAAACTGGGTCTGGCTGCACTTTGACCAACCACGCATGTTGTTTATCCCAGTGACCCAGTTCAACAACTCCCCACAAGAGCCCCGTAGATCCTTCAGTGTTCAGTCAGTCTGGGATGTCACGTGATCCAATGTTTGTAAACATGTTGCTTTCAAGGCCAAGTTGTTGACGACGTAAAATTGGTGTTTACAACCGTTTACAAAATACTTTTAAAACTGACTCGATGCTGTTTGAAGGAATACAATGTAAACAGTACGGCATAAAAGTATGTTGAATTTCGCTGGATTTCCCCGGGACAGCGGATCAACGAACAGTATAAAAGGACCACTCTGCAATGTTTAGAATCAATACTGCGCAGGCGAAGAGAAGAACGCACAATAACTATAATAATTATTTGGACTAAGAGGTAAGCTTTTTTCTTATTTGTGTGTTCCTATATTTTAAAGGCTGTAATTTGTTTATTCTGTTTGTCTTTGATTTGAGTTTTCCTTTAATAATAGTTTTAATTAGAAAAAGTCTATTAAACAGCTGTTAAACACATGATATCAAATACACTAAATGCATTTGAACGAAAGCGAAAGGCTATAGTAAATAGTAAATTGTATATGAAAACACTAAACACTTCGAGGAGCAATTCTACACTGTTACAACAGGTATTCGGCGCGTAATTTGGTCTCTACTACCCCCCCTCCCCCTCCCCCCATTCTGCGCATAAATGATTGGCATTTACGCCACAGTAATATTGTGTTTTGTTTCTCGCAGCAATCTGTTTAACCATGGATAAGAAAGAGGCAAGGAAGTTCTTGAACACGACCACCCCGACGGGCACGTCCCCACCCAAGCATCATTTTTGGAATATGAAGCAACCAGAAGTAAGTAAACGGTTCCTGTTTGTGCTTCCACAATGCATATTGATTTTTGAGTATTGTACGCTTATGGCTTATACTGTTTAAGTATTACTATGCAATTCACGATGGTTGCACATTAGGTTAAATTGTTAATATAAAGCGTCAAAACATTGAACAAATAGTTTGATGAACAAATAAATGAATAAAAAAAATTACGTAAACGAACGTCAAACGGACGGACACACCGCAATCTTGCTTCTTGTAATACTCGTAGAGTCAGGTTATAGCTACATAACTTGTATTTTTGCGAGTGATTACTAAAGCAAATTGTTGCATATTACACATTGTCAATTGTATTGGCCATACCTTACTTTAATACCTTATGGTAGAACAAAAGCAAAAATGAAAACTAAAAAGTAAACCGATGTGATTATTTTGATGATTCATCCTACAGTACATCAAGATTGCCGAGTGTGCCATTTTCTACAGCATACAAATTCACTTGCGTAGTTTTATGAAACTTGAAAGGAAATGCGTTTTTATTTGCAGACTGGCGGAATGGCCAGACAGACCTCGTTGGATGGAAGCTCTTCTCCCACCGGGTCCCCAATCGCAGCAGGATTTCAGTTTCCGCAACCGCAACCAGCTGCGGAGCATCATCATAAACCAAAACTGTACAAAGTCTTAAGCTTTGATTAAAAAACAAAAATCCAGACGGTATGGACTCGAGTTGTATTGGAGATTATTCCACATCATTATTGTAGACTATAGAGCCGGTGGCCAAATGTACAAAGTGCGCAATGGTGCATGCAGGTCGCATATATATTTCTCCAAATTGCTTGTTCTAGTTACTAAAAGATGTGTTCGTAGTTTAAAGATACTTTAGTTGGAGCTCAGGGCAGAGTGAATCTAAGGATGGGATACGCGGGCATTTTTGATTATAGGATGTAGACGATTCGATCTATATCGATGTTTGTGTGGGTAAAGTTATGTCAAGTTGTCAACAACAACGCAACATATTGAAGGAGTTTTGAAATTATTAACGTCATGGGTTAAATCTAGTTTTGAAAACAATAACGGGCTTGGGTTAAATTCGATTCATAAATGTCAGAAGAAAAGCAATATCACAAAAATGAACTAGTCCATTCCATTTATTAATCCGAGCCTTCTCTGACCTTAACAGCCTTGTTTACGACTGTGATATTTCATCTGGCTGTGTACACTAATAAGCCACAAAAAAGCAAAAAAATAAAAAAAAAGCTTTTAAGGTCAGAGAAGGCTCGGATTATTATGTACAGTTCATAGTAAAACATGGTAAACACAGAATAAATGAAAATATGGTATGAATTTGTGGGCAAAATAATGGTTTGTTACACTTGTATTTAGCTATTAAATGTAACAGTAAATGTAGTCGTGAATGAGTATTTTATAGATGTTAGTGTTCTGTAATGAAGGTTTCGGAGTGTTGCATTTCTGGAGGAGTAGAAGTGCTAAGATTGAGACCGGTTTATTATATACTAAACTGTATTTTCGTATTGTTTACCTTTTGTTTTATTGTGTTCTTTTTCATCGTTGGTATTATATGTTTGTTTAAGGTGCATCGCATACGAATGAAAACATGATAAAAAAAATAAAAAAAATAAAAAAATAAAAAAGAATTAACAATAACCATCTGTTATTTGTGATTGCCTCAACTTCTGTTTTATCTAAATCAAATCAAATCAAATCTTTTATTGGTCTAAAATCCAACTGTAGGAATATAGACATACGCAGTGAAATACAAAGCATGTACAAAACAAGAGTGCTTATTTATATCTTTTATCTAGACGTGATCAATAACAAGAGAAATGTCGGTGAGCGTCCGTTTTGTTTGCACACGAAGTAGAGCAGGTTCAAGGTTGTTTTGCATTTATGAAACACAAAAACAAGTTGTTTTGCATTACTCGTCGGTAAATTTACATTATCTTGTAAATGTGCGGTGCGGACAAGTCTTGGTTTCACATGTAAAACCTCGTTCACCCATCAAGCCTAGCACTGATCTAAGCCAAAACAATACATCTGTACACCATGTACCACCACTTACACCCCACCCACCCCACCGAAAAGAAAAATAATAAGAGCAGAAAACGCTAGAAAGGGAAATGTAAACTAAATCATTTGCATAATGGACCCCACCCATTCACACAAAGCAGTGGTATGTGGTGGCATTTGCTTTTATTTTGAAGAAAATATCCATAATTAGAATAAGAATCTATAAATAATATATCAATGGGGCGGCGTTTTACTATTTATTCACTTTTATAGATATCTATAATTGAATTTAAAGATATATATAATTCGAATATAAGATATATTATTTATAGATATCATATCTTTATTCTAATTATGGATATCTTGAAAGATATCTCTAAATCGATTAAAAATATTATGAATATCCATTTCATATTAGAATTTTTTATTAATTGACGAGTATTTATAGATATTTTATATTAGATTTATAGATATATATAATTCAATTTAAGATATCATAAATCGATTTATAGATATCTTTAAATGAATTATGGATATCCATAAATGCCGTTGAATTATTGATATATATTATGTTAATAGCTACACTGCGGGATATATGTAAGGGATCGTCTATTAATTCCATGGCTGATATATAGATACCTATAATTCGAAGCGATTTAAAGATATCATATTGAATTAAAGATATCTATAACTCGATTTATGGATATCTTAAATTAAATTAGTGATATCTTAAAATCGAATATAAAGATATCTATATTTCAATTAAATTATAGATATCCATAAATCATTTTAAGGTATCTATAAATCGATTTATATTCGAATTATGGATATCTTTAATTCAGTTACGGATATCTATAAATAATGATTACAAATAGTAAAACGGCGCCCCATATATATATCTTATATTCGAATTATAGATATTTTTAATTCAATTATGGATATCTATAAATAGTGATTAAATAGTAAAACGGCGTTTCATAGATATCGCATTATGGTGATATCACCCTACCGTAAGACATTTTGCTTTCGAATGGGTGATCATCTATGAAGTTTGTGTTTTAAAGACGAAAGAGTGATGTGACAGTGGAGTAGAAACGTATTATTTTATTTATTTATTTTTGCCGGGGATGGGGTTTGGGGAGTAGGAGTGTGCTCGAAAGACGAGTGATCGCTGACGTTTTTTCATATTTCATTTTCGAATATATTAGTGATATAGGTGATATCTGTCAATAGACATCACAGTTGTCAGTTGTATCAAAAAGAAAACGGCGCAAAATGTTTTATTTCCTGTAAACTCATGTTCCCTTGTTCCTTAACAATATGTCAATGTTCCCTTGTTCCTGAAAATAAGAGACAACGTCTTCTTGTTCTCCAATAATAAAGGCCATGTTCCCTTATTCCCCAAAACCCCTTGGATGCCCTCTATACTCAGAATGTAATGCACTGTTGTTTATGCATAGATATATAATAGCTCTACATAAACGTATATTTCTTGATTGGCCTTAACCTTGAACTGATTCAATCGTATCTACTTTTGTTGAGAAAATGGCGTAGCGTAGTCATAGGTAGAACCACAATACAAGCATAATCTTATTCAGAACGGCATACACTGAAATGTGGCTTGAAAACTACTAATGGGGACTGGAACTGCAGAGCACACGAATTGAATTGAATTGGGGTTTTAAGGCGCACTAACACATGAAAAGGTTATATGGCGCCTAACATGAACATGCCAGGCTCATCTTCCATGTACATCGAGATAAAATATGGAAAATAGGCCTAGAACGAGCACAAGAAGCATACCTAGACTGTTGTACGGTGTCCTGTTAGGGCCATGTTACCATCGCATCTTACCATCGACCATCGACCTAGGCCGATTGTAAGATGCGATGGTCGATGGTAAGATGCGATGGTAAGATGCGATGGTCGATGATAAGATGCGATGGTCGATGGTAAGATGCGATGGACCATCGACCATCGCAACTTACCATCGACCATCGCATCTTACCATCGCATCTTACCATCAACCATCGCATCTTACCATCGCATCTTACCATCGCATCCTACCATCGACCATCGCATCTTACCTTCGCATCTTACCATCGACCATCGACCATCGACCATCGACTTATCAATTCTCATGCTGATTAAGATCTCACGATTACCGTAGAAAAATGTCTAGGTCGATGGTAAGATGCGATGGTCGATGGTAAGATGTAATGGTAAGATGCGAGGGTCGATGGTAAGATGCGATGGTCGATGGTCCATCGCATCTTATCATCGACCATCGCATCTTACCATCGACCATCGACTAGATCGCATCTTACCATCGACCATCGACCTAGGTCGATGGTAAGATGCGATGGTAACATGGCCCTAACAGGACACCGTACTGTTGCACTGCGTATGTCCGTTTTTCAAACAACAATTGTAATTGTCGGCTATGGTAGGGCCTTGTAGGGCCTAGGTCGATGGTCGATAGTAAGATGCGATGGTCGATGGCAAGATGTGATGGTCGAAGGTAAGATGCGATGGACCATCGACCATCGCATCTTACCATCGACCATCGCATCTTACCATCGCATCTTACCATCGACCATCGGATCTTACCATCGACCACCGCATCTTACCATCGCATCTTACCATCGACCATTGCATTTTACCATCGTATCTTACCATCATATCTTACCTACGACCATCAACCATCGACTTATCAATTCTCATGCTGATCAAGATCTCACGATTACCGTAGAAATGTCTGAGTCGATGGTAAGATGCGATGGTCGATGGTAAGATGCGATGGTCGATGATAAGATGCGATGGTAACATGACCCTAACAGGACACCCTACTGTGTAGCAGTCTAGAACCATACATATATCTTCGTTCAATTAAGAGTTACTGCCCTTTGTAATACTTCTTGTCCGGAGCACAACTAACTGTGAATCATAGCTCTTATATAATACCTACCATACAGCTATGTCGCGGCCTACAGAAATATAAAGGTAGGTGTGCGACACGACTCCATCCGCACGTTTTGCGAGGTTTCTGAAGACCTCCCGCAATGCTTCATACTAACTGCTGTAATCCAATAGACTAAACCTTAAATTCAAAATGCCCCTATAGCTAGGGAACAAAAGGAACAAAATGGTCGGATGTGGACAGAGTGGACAAAAGCACCAAACTTTCTGTGATAGTAGTTAGTAGTCCAACTTGAAAATCGAAAAGGGTCCCCAATGTCACAGGTCATTCTGTTGCTATTTTTAGCTCATTTCAAAATGGCCGCCATCCAAATTCTTCAAGGCAGCACTGTATTCTTAATTATGGCATAACCCAAAGAATATTTACACAGAAATGTTTTATTTTGTTTTTGGCTTAGATGTAAGCTCCTCTCTAATATATTAAATGTCCCCACTTCCACTATTTTTAGCACACTGCAAAATGGCCGCCATCCAAATGCTTAAATATAGGAATATATTCTAAATTATGGCTTAACCCAAAAACAAAATCAAATAACACAGAAAAGTTTTATTTTATTTAAGCTGCTCTGTAATATAATAAATGTCCCCAAACCCTTCACCGCACTCCACCCACCCCATGTTACTTATAAATAGCACTTTTTCAAAATGGCCGCCATACACATGCTTAACGATAGCAATATATTCTCTTCATTATAGTTAACCCAAAGACCATTGTGGATATGTTTTATTTTATTTTTGGTTTAGATTTAAGCTCCTCTATAATATATTAAATGTGTCTTTTTGTTTAGGTTACGACTCCTATTTAGCATATTAAAAGTCAATTCTTCCAGATTGCATTATGGTACACCTGTGATGTAAGTATTCACCCACATATTTACAGAACATATGACAGCAGGCTTCAAGTTGCCCACACCGATACAGTTTGTAACAAGTAAAAGTTTCAGAAGATAGAGGAAGTGGGCTCAAATTACCCACACCCATACAGATAAAGGCCATCACATTTCATGTTACATGTACGGATATACCCCATGTATTGTACAGAACGCAGAAGCAGTGTGCTTCAAGTCGCGCAAACAGTCACACATATCATGTTAACATGTAAGAATGCCTGCGTATTACACGGAACATAGATGCAGAAAGCTTCAAGATGCCTATACCTACGTATGGTGCAGAACGAAGAGGCAGTATGCTTCAAGTTACACACACTCCTTCAAATGCTGGCCATACCTGTCTTTTTACAAGAAAGTATATACCCACATATTGTTCAAATGAATATAGTGACAGAGGGCTTCAAGTTGCTCTAACTCAGACATATATAGGCCATACCTATCAGTTAGCACATATGAATATACCCACCTAGTATACGAAACGAAGAGGCTGGGCTTCAAGTTGCCCTATATATGTCATGATAACACATAAGAAAATTGATGCAGAAGGCTTTGAATTGCGCACACACACACGTCTTGTACAGAACGTAGAGGCAGCGGGCTTCAAGCTATCCACACCCATACAGACAAGGTCATACCTGCCATGTAACATGCAAGTATATAGCCACATATTTTACGGAACATAGATACAGAAGGCTTCAAGCTGCCCACACCCAAACAGATACAGACCATACATGTTATGTTACACTTAAGTATTCACTCACATATTGTATAGAACCAAGAGGAAGCGGGCTTCAACCTGCCTACCCTCATACAGATATATGTCATTATAGTCGTATTACACTTAAGTACTAGTATATACCAACGTATTATACTTGTTGATACAGAAGGCTTCAAGTTGCCAACACTCATACAGATACAGGCCTTTCCTGTCATGTTATATGTAATATTGGACACAACACTTGTGACAATGAGCATCGAATTACCAACATGTATACATATATACAGACCATACATGCCAGTCCTATCAGGTTATATGTAAGCCCACACCCAAGTAGTGTACGGAACATAGAGTCAGAATGCTTTATTAGCCCATACTCATACAAATATAGGCCATACATGTCAAATTACATCAATTTATTGTACAGAACGTAACTTCAGAAGTCTTCAAGTGGCCCATACACATACATATTTAGGCCATACCTATCATGTTACACCACATTTTGTACAGAACATTGATACAGTGAGATTAAACCCACCAACACCCATATAGATACCAATACCTGTTATAAATGTGACACTTAAGTTAAGGCCTATATAGTACGAAGGCTTTAACCTACTCACACACATACTGGTAAAGGACTTTTTATTGAATTATTCCAGAAATCAGCAATTTTAGTTATTTTCCAAAATTTTGACCAAAAACGAAATACATTTAGGGATTTACGAACCAGTGTGGACCCTTTTAAAAATAATACGAAATGTATAAAATATCATTATACCTAATATGGTAAAAGAAAATAAGAGATTCATTAAAGAAATATTTTTTATTGAATTATTCAAAAAATCATCAGTTTTAGTGGGTTTTTTTTGACATTTTGACCTAAAAAAAATGCATTGATGGATACACTAACCTTTGGGGGACCCTTTTCAAAATAAGATCAAATATATAAAATATCATTATTTTTTTATTGGCTGCATGGTTGCATGAAAATGACCTGTAAAGATGCTACAAACAATATCTAATAAAAAAATACAATAAATAGTACTGTTTAATACAGGTGAGCATATTGTAAAACATGGCATGGCCCTAAAAATGGAGTTGCAGGATAGTCTCAGAATTATTTTTTGTCATTTTTAAACTGAAAAGTTGCATTTTCTTGATGGTTTCACATATAGAAACTGCTGAATAATGTTAATTAATTCATTTGAAGCCAGATTTTGAATATATACAAAAACAGTGGCATTTTTATGGTAAAATCTGCTATTTTGACCCCTGAAAATCACAAATATCATTTTTGAGTAGATATTATTTTCAAGATAGCTTCAACTGGTTAAAAATCACATGTTGTTGATGAAATCAATTTAAAATCACTTTATTTGAAGCAAAAGATTGGAACAGTTGTCGAGATATGGAATTTTGAAGATTCTGGATTTACGCGTAAAAACCGAAGGAATTTTGCCTTAGCCGAAGCTCTTTTAAGCCTTCATATTTTGTTGAAAAGGATTTTTTTCTAAAAAAGAATGACATAATTTTTCTCAGATTGAATGTATCAAACAATTTAGCCAGAAAAAAATACCTTCGGTCAGGTCTGAATGTCTCTCTACAGGCTGTATACAGCTAAATATAGCCTGGCTTAAGCCCCGCCTTTTGTTGTGTGCGATTCAGTACAGAAGTGAAAGTTCACAGAGGTCAGCAGATATAAATTTGAAATATTCAATATGCATTTTCAGGAAGGATAAACTATAGGTAAAATAATCCCCATCAGCTAAGATCATTAAATTAAATAAAAAAAAAATTGTTCATGTTTGTGAAAATTTAACATCCATTGGAATTGGATGTCAATATTCAGTGCGGATTCAATAATGTTTGTAAACACTGACATGTGCAGAGAGGTTGAGCTGGAAAAGTTGTATTTTTCACACGTTCAAAGGCTTTGTGATGGAAATATCTATGAAATAAGGTAATTTAAAGAAAATCTGGTGTGTAATTCTTGAGATATTAGCTGACAGGTGCCACAGGAGGTCTATGGGAAAGTATTTAGTTTTCTGCAACCACTAGTGGTATAACATAACGTGTATGACGTCATGGACGTCACGTTAATGTACGTTTTCTGACGTAATGTGACGTTATAAGTTATGTAATAAATAGAATCTCACATTCGTTCTCATTCATTATTGAATTTATTAAACTCATTAGCAAAAATGATATAATGCTCGGCAAGAACCTCGCATTATATAATTTTGCCAACTCGTTTACTAAATTCAATAATGAATCAGTACTCATGAAAGATTCTCTCTTTGTCTCGTCTAGAATGTAATGGATTGCCATTTTTCTTTAACTGGTAGGCAGCAGTATGTTATTGCTTTTGACCTTTATCTGAGAAAATCATTCATATCATATATTAACACACGCATCTACACACCTTTGTTATTGTGTTGTGTTTTATACGCCATCACCATACATTATGGATGGCGGAATTTATAAACACGTTTTGGATTTTCGATTATTTTTAGTCCGCCTTTTTTTTTTTCATTTTTTTTTTTTCATATCAAGATTGCATTTTATGTTAGTACGAATGTAATGGATTGCCATTTTTCTTTAACTGGTAGGCAGCAGTATGTTATTGCTTTTGACCTTTATCTGAGAAAATCATTCATATCATATATTAACACACGCATCTACACACCTTTGTTATTGTGTTGTGTTTTATACGCCATCACCATACATTGTGGATGGCGGAATTTATAAACACGTTTTGGATTTTCGATTATTTTTAGTCCGCCTTTTTTTTTTTCTTTTTTTTTTTCATATCAAGATTGCATTTTATGTTAGTACGCAAGTCTCTTTGTCCCAAAGGTTAACATACGGCGATAAACAGTTGCATAAGATTTGCTCTACTTCTTTCAGTTAAAACACATTTTGCACGAGGACTTCAATTCCACTTCTAGAAATTCCAAAAAGTACCTAGTGTTGCGTTTTCAAATGTACTGACATAACATTGATTGCTAAAATGACTTAAAACACCATTCAAACAAACCGATATTCTTGTTATACGGATCGTCGATATTAACACTTATTTGAATAGTTTCATGTTAATTTTCTTGTTGATTACATGTGTGAGAACATTGTACCAGTAATTCTATAGATGATGAGATGCATTTTCTCCTAACATGTCCTTTATACTATTCAGATGAAAGAACTAATTTATTTAACATGCATATCTTCAGAATGTTCTAATTTTTCCAGCCTGGACTTATTTGGCTATTATCTTGTGAAAATATACACATTCTGAAAGCATTACTTAATACAGTCTTTTAAAAAACACAATTAACCCTAAGCATATAAAAACTGTAGGCGACTCTGCTCAGTGTATGTGCTCTGGTTTATTTTGTCATTGTTACCTACCAATCATTGCAATCACCGTACTAAATTACTTGCCCATTTGAGGGCCCTTAATTGCTTAATAAAAATCGTGTATCTTGTTGATTACATGCACCACTAATGTTGCGTGTAAAACGTAAACATATCTGTTTATATTAAATGTGCGCACTGTTAAGAATGTTGCCCTTATATTGCACGACATTTCGGAGTGCTTCAATTAATTTCAACCATATATTGCACGACATTTCGGAGTGCTTCAATTATTTTCAACCATATGTGCCTAGATGTTTATCACTAATCAGTAACAGCTTTTATCAGTTTATTGACCTAGATACGCTTAAACATAACAAAAATAAGGCCAAAGATCTAGTCGTTAAAGGGGCAACATTCCCTAACCTGGTAGGGGGAGATTGGAGGTGTGACAATCGCTGTGTTATCCAACGAGGCGGTGGAAGGGGTGTTGGTGTATCTCTGAAACCGCTCGAGCAACCTATTTAAATTTTAATAAGAATACCTTACAGAAGAAAATATAGGTCAATCCGACATTCAAGATGGACTTTACTCAAATACGATATATTACGACAATACCAGGGGCGTAGCGTGGCTTGTTTCCCATATACTCCTAAAACGAGGTGCGAAGCTTAAATTGGTAATTTCCACCCTTACCCAGCTCGCCCTCTTATTTTTATTGCATGTTTCAACTTTTTTGGCTTTTTATTGTTTTATTTTTATTTTTCCATGTTACTCCCAAGAGTAAGGGAGTATGCCACGCTACGCCCCTGAATACTTGTTCATAAAAAGTATCGCGGGTTACTTATCAAAATGAGTATTATTCATGTCCAGTAAGTGCTCCTGAAAGATGGTGGATATGTAGAGGGGAAATGTATAAAAATGATATAGAAACTGCTGGCAGTATTTCAATAAAACTGGACAAAACTGTTTCTTTTCATTTTTTTATTATTTTTTTTGTCGCCGCTCGTGATCACGAAGATGGCCATCGTTGATAAATATAGACCGAAATATGTGAAATGTCAAGCAACATCTGCTCTGAAACCGCTGTCATTACTTAAAGGCCGTTTTTTTTGTGATGGCTACTATCACTGAACACTCTTACTTTAAGACTGTGAATTAAAGGCCGGGGTCACAGTATAAAAGTTGGGGGAACTGAAAAATGGCTACTATCACTGAACATATGTATATATATATCTAAGCTGTCTGCATTAAATGAAAACTTGATCATGATTTGATTGGTGAAGATATGGGTTTTTTGATGCCGCCTTGGTCCAAGATGGCTGTCGCCGTTGATCCAAGATGGCTGCAGCGATAACATTGAATTACATAGCGAAATGAATATACATTTTTTTTAAAATGGCAACTTTTCTGAAACAGTTGTCAATATTTCAATGAAACTGAACAACAATGCGTAACAAAATAAGGTTCTTGGGAATCATGAACTCAAGATTAGACCATGATAGAGGTTTATATCCACGGTAGAAGATATGACGTTAGCTATACTGGTCAAAGGTGGAAGTAACCACTTTAAAATAGATGGCTTTAAATAGACATTATGAATGTTTATTTATTTATTGAAATATTTTACGCATTAATGCTACCGGAGAACAATGCAACTCAGCGAACAATACTTTGTTATTCAACCCAACTGCGTTATGTTTCGTGGGTGGCATATATATATATATATATATATATATATATATATATATATTATTTTTGTTATATTAAATAGTAGTTCATTATCCTTAATATGTGCATTAACAGTGGTTACCGAGTATAGTTGTAATGTGGTATAATTTGTCTCCAAGCGAGATGCCCACGAAAAGTGAGGCCAGATGTAGTAGATAGATAGATTAGATAGACAGACAGACAGACGCAGGCAGGCAGGCAGGCAGGTAGGCAGGTAGATATGTAGGTAGGTAGGTAGGTAGGTCGGTGGGTGGGTGGGTGGATGGGTGGGTTGTGGGTGGGTATGTAGGTAGGTAGGTAGGTAGGTAGGTTAGGTAGGTAGGTAGGTAGGTAGGTAGAGAGAGAGAGAGAGAGAGAGAGAGAGAGAGAGAGAGAGAGAGAGAGAGAGCATATTGCAACTGAGAAGAACCTGGTTGTTAAGAACCTGGTTGTTATTAACATTGTTTCTTTGAATTAAACGAGGAACTGGCTTGATGAGAACTTGGGTAGTACGGAGTTACACCGGATGGTTGAAACGTAGACAAGTTGGTACATCTATCATTTGGCAGAACCCTAAATACTGCCTAAATACTAGGATACTTAAGAACATGGACAATTAAAACAGCAAAGCACAGAAAGTGCTGATGGACGGTGCCACTCAGAAAGTATTGATCAAATTCCGAAAAAAACGGGTTTGCGTACTGAGATGGTGAACATTTGTGCAAAATATTATTGAAATCAGATTAGTTATGAATAATAAGTTTACCAAAGTTATGGGACGGACGGACGGAAGGACAGACGGACAACGGCAATTCTACATCCCTGTGATACAAATTGAAGTTATGTAGAAATGTTTACATTTTATAAGTGTCAAAGGGAAATAATTTTATAATGAAAATGTCAGAGAAAGTTAGTCACAACATACGTATACATGAGAGCTCGGTTCCTTTAAAAAAACAACCAATCAGATTCAGTCATGTATGACAGAGTTCTCCTCTGGAATGTCTGAAAAATAGGATTTCTGCAAAGACGTTTTCGGTGGCGATATGGTTAAAACAAAACAAACTTCATTGAATTAGGATAAGTATAAAAATAAAATAACAAAATAACAAAAACAATACATGTATTTGATAAAGACATTTAATTACAATCTATGCATATTTATCTAAGTTAAAGTATGTGTTATTCTGATTATTGTACTTGGACATGTTCTTTCTATATCTGGTGACTTATAGTGGGGCGGGTGCTTATGTTGTTTTATAAATATATGTATATATGATTACTTGTATGCACATGTCACAAAAATTCAAAACAAATCTGCATTGATTATGAACATTGATTTCGTTTCTTTAAAAACAACTTTGACCGGATTATTTGTTAAATGATAGCACCAGCTAGCTAAGGATATCAAGGCTTATATTGTAAATTAGATTTATACTGTTGAGTTCTAATTCCTGTTGGATTCACGTTGAAGTGCCCTATTAAAACTTCTTTATTTATATTATTTCAGTTTAAATCATGTTTACGTTTCTTACTATGATAATGCGATGAGGTACTGCAAGTGTGCAGAAGTGTTTGAGATATCAAACTTTGAATTTTTCTTTTGTACCACGGGACATAATCCTTAAATTTCTTGTCATCGCTATTCCTCTAAACGCCTTGTTGGATTTCGACGAAACTTGGCAGAAAGTATCGGTAAGATGTCTAGTTGTGCATATCTTGCGTTTGTTCCGGTTCGCTGATTTTTGATGGAGTTATGGTCCATTCACATTTTTACTTTTTGGGCGCTGCTCCTCCTAAACGGCTTGTTGGAGTTCTACAAAATTTGGCAGGAAGCATGAGTAAATCGCTGTATATATCGTTTTTATTATTTTATTTTTTTATAATTATTTCTACCTCCCCCCCCCCCACTCCCCCCACCCCAACCCCTCTCCCCCCACCCCACCCATCTCCATTTCTCCTCCCCCCTTTCATTGTTAAACATTTCCAAAGTTTCTATTATTTTATTATTCAATCTTTATGAAACTTACTTAATAGACTATTAGTCAGAGGTTAAATGAGTCAAATTTGTCTCTTTATATGCAATGTTTGCAAAGGCCACATTTCTTGAGCAATCTTAACCAAACTTGCAAACATTTTATATGACCATAAGATTTTGGAGTTCTACGGTAGGTGAGCGCTATAGGGCCATCATGACCCTCTTGTTTCAGAAACGTTCAGGACACTTATCTTGATTTGTGTAAAGTTTCAAGTAAATGCATGATCAGTAATATTTGTTTGTATGATGTTTTAAGTCATTTTAACACATATCAGGTTATATAGATGGTCAATTTTTTGTGATGGAGACAGACCACCCACGTTTCCTGGGTAGAACCAGTACTGTACACCTAGAATCGACTCTTACTTACAAGTTCCCAGTGGGATCAAGTAAGATTTTCAAACGTTTTGTAGCTTAGTTTGAGATTTAGATTTCGACTCAAAAGTTTCAAGAATATACGTGACCTTGTAAGTTTACACGATTTTATGTATAAGAAAAACGTTCAACCAACATACTAACCACTTTTTAACAGCAAAGCGTCCACAGTCCCTCTTGAGCCTCTTGTTTATACACATATTGTTTATGTAGATTGGCAAACATTTCACTAGTAGTTCGCACGCTATAATATCAAGAACAAAATGTGGCACAAGAAGTAATACGATTTTTTTATTTCTTTTAAATAATAAAATAACCCGATATTTAAATATTTACATTCAGTAAATATGATACTTTATAAATAAGCCAAGGTAAAAAGTGTAAAACGTGATCAAGATTTCTTTTAACATATTCTCACCTCGTGACTCTCACCAGGTCAGTAAGTTATTATTTCAAAAATGAAGAATGAAGAATGTACTCTAAACGACATGTATAAGTAACCCGTTTTTTAAATGCTAATAAAACATATTTTTGTCTTAATAATTTGCTCAAACTTTGAATACGTTCTTTAAAACGGTGACTGAATGTAATACGATTTATTGTCAAAATTGTATATGCCATTTAAAAGATATAAGTAAAATGTAACTATGTTACTTGTACCATAGCCCTAATTGTTTTCCTTTATTCTTGCTTATGATATAATTTTCATAAACCTGAAGGTCTGAGCCTAAACCGTGCTGTAACTGCCAGTATATTTCACGCAATGGTGGAGTCCATTTTGATTGTTTTAACGGCGGAGTGATATGCCAAAGAATACATGTATAATGATGAGCAAACATTAGTGTTTATTCACTAAAATAAATATTGAATAAGAGCAATAAGCTTGTCTTTGAAAAGGTTTGTGTGACGCTTATTGCATATTTTTTCGTGCGTATAAGCGTTTATTTATCCTCGCTGTATTGCACTAAGCATTTTAGCGAGCAGATCTAGGTTTTAAGTCTCATCCGAAGGACTGGTAAGGTAGGAAATACTTTTGAAATATGTCGGTAATTAACCCAAATTCGGTCCTGGCTGGGATTGAACGCGCGATCCCTGGGTTACTAAGCCGCAATGCTAACCATTACACCACGGCGCTACCTCATATTTTTTCAAGAAAGTAATAACGATCAAAATATATTAATCCAAGAGTAGCACAATATTGTGTTACGTGATCTACAACGGATGTAAGACAGGACGTCTACAACGGCTGTAAGACACGACGTTATACCTTTAGAGATGTTTGTGGTGGTGCAGACACTAAAAATAGGAAGAAAGTGTGCTTTACTAGGCTGTTTTTGTAAATTAGGAATCCAGTACATAGTTGGAAGTTTGTTTTGCTTTTCATCTACTCCAGCTTTAATAGTGCTTCATTGAGTTGTATACCATCGCAATTGTTCACAAAGGTTTATTATATCATAACCCTGATTTACTTTTAAAAGTATTGTCAGAAGTCTGTCACAGCGTCAATTTTATGTACGATTTAACTAAGACTTCAGACTTTTTTAAGATCATTGGTCATTATCACATTCATACAATCTGTGTTAAACTTAATTAGTAACAAGCATAACAAAATAGGTTATGACCCTATCATTTTGTAACTCACTGCATGTTTGGTTGTTGACCCATTTACAGTTGGCCACAATGCTTTACAATTAATGTTGCTATGACCCGACATATTGTGAACCCTATAATGACTTCTACTCACAAATACGATATATAGTACAGAAGGATAGAGAGAATATAGTTATAGTATATATGTATATAGTAAAGGGCCTTCTTCTTCTCTCTATCTCTATCCTTCTATACTATATATCGTAATGAATGCATGTGCTTCTACCTAAGTAGGGCAAGGGATGGTAACGCCTAATGTTTGACTTTAATATTGTCTTATCGTACCCAGGGACACTGTCCGTAACTTTTAGCTTATAAAACACACACTAATTATGTTTGCAAACATTACACACTAAACATTATTGAATATTTACTAATTAAAAGCAAGATTGTTTAACGGAATTCAGTCGCGGTACAAAAAAAAGTAAATCCGCTTTGTGCGTTTGAACTCGCAGCCCAAACTAAAATTACACTCACCGTAATAATTGTGTGCGTGAGCGTAAAGTGGTCGGCAACGCTCCCAACTGAGCTAAGCGGGCTATACATATTTCGCAACACATACTGTGGTGATAACATAATGCGCTAATGGAAGTCACGTGATCGCGGAAAAGGTAAATATTGTGGGTCCCACTTTATTTACATATAATAATTAAAACTTTTTTTTTTCAAACTCACGAATGTATTCCTACATTTATCTTAGGGTCTATCCTCATGTTTTCATGTATACATTTCACTGAATAAAAGTCAGCCAGTTATTTGGTTATGCTCAATATCTGCTTACTTACGGACAGTGTCCCTTTAACGGTTCATTCCTTTGTTGTCCTGGCTCCTGACAAGTATTTGCTTTGTGGCTTTCTAGGCATTGTATATTCATTTATACATGATCATTTTGTGTTTACTTATATTGCCTCTTTAATTGCTATTAATACTGCCTAGTTTGTAAGGGGATATAGCCTGGCTGGTCCCATTTTATTGGAATGAAAATAGGCGACATAATCCTAGGACAGTATTCAAGTTTACGATGTTTTTGAGAAAAGTTGACAATCTTCTTAACCAAAAGTTGCCTGTTCAATCAGTCAGAACCTAGAATTGAAGATCAAGGCCACAGAAACACCAATGTTGGTTGGACAGTTAATGATCATATGTAACAAAAGTGCACATTTCAAATCAATCATTTTGATCGTATTCAAGATGTTTTGGAGAAAAACGTCATACCCAAACATTGACGTCGCTCACTCGCCTTCCAACGAAATTGTCAATTAAGATCCGTTATTGTTCTGATAAATATAATCATCTGACAGTGACATAAATAGTGAACACATTTGGAACTTTATAATTTGACAAGACAGTAATTGTAATAACTATTATTTTATTTTCAAGGCAAATTAAAGGTCCAAAGCTGTATTAAGAAACCCAAAAGGGTTGGTGATGGTGGTGGTGGTGGTTGTGGTGGTGGTGGTGGCGGTGGGGGTGGGTGGTGGTGGTGGTTGGTGACGGTGGTAGGGGTGGTGGCGGTGGTGGTACTGGTGTTGGGTGGTGGTGGTGGTGTATGGTTGTAGTGGTGGGTGGTGGTGGGTGGTGGTGGGTGGTGGTGATGTTGGTTGATGGTGGGTGGTGGTGGTGGTTGGTGACGGTGGTGGTGTTGGTGGGTGGTGTTGGTAGTGGTGGGTTGTGGTGGTGGTTGTGGTGTTGGTGGGTGGTGGTAGTGTTGGTGGGTGTTGGTGGTGGAGGGTGTTGGTGGTGTTGGTGGTGGTGGTGGTGGTGGTGGTGGTGGGTGGTGTGGTGGGGGTGGAGGTAGTGGTGGTGGTGGGTGATGGTGGTGGTAGTGGTGATGGTGGTGGTGGGTGTTGTTGTTGTTATTGTTGTTGTTGGTGGTGGTGGTGGTGGTGGTGGTGATGATGGTGGTGGTGGTGGTGGTGGTGGTGGTGGTGGTGGTGGTGGTGGTGATGATGGTAATTGTGGTGGTGGTGGTGGTGGTGATGGTGGTAGTAGTGGGTGGCGGTGGCGGCGGCGGTGTTTGTTGTTGTTGTTGGTAGTGTTGTTGTTGGTGGTGGTGGTAATGGTGGTGGTAGTGTTTGTTGTTGTTATTGTTGTTGTTGTGTGTTGTTGTTGTTATTGTTGATGATGTTGGTGTGTTTAAATTACAGTCAGTATACAATTTT
The DNA here is from genome assembly GCA_037043455.1 of Cyrtodaria siliqua. Taxonomy (NCBI): domain Eukaryota; kingdom Metazoa; phylum Mollusca; class Bivalvia; order Adapedonta; family Hiatellidae; genus Cyrtodaria; species Cyrtodaria siliqua. The sequence goes on along the minus strand of JAWPHD010006310.1, from coordinate 101,650 downwards.
TATAAATGTCGATCTATATGCTGTAAACTGGAGGTTCAGAGTTTTATAACTTTTTGAACTTACCTCCCTCTTATCGGCGCTATATGTACTGGTCTCTGTTATCAACTACATGTATTACAATAATAATTGTCTTATTGTTTTTAAAGATTACATTGATAATACCGTGGTTTTCGCGGGATCTACAACCTTACGATTTGTCAGATGTTAATTTATAAACCAATAATATGATGTTCTTGGTATGGGTACAGTTTATTTTCGAATCTTATCGGGTAGAAGACTTCTCCACTCATTAGTATTTCTTATACGCTGTCTTGCTGGTTAATTTATATAGACGATTCCATACACACTGAGTTCAGACATCTGAAAAAGTAGATATACAAATCGAACAGAAAAAGTAGCACTCAATGACGACAGTCAACCACTAACACACAAAGAAACAAAGAAAACTATATATAAAGATGAATAAAAAGCTAGATAAGACATCTCAAAGACAAAAGGGTTGACAATAGGGCTACCACCTCGGAACGGTCAGTGGCAAAAAAAGGCCGCTGGGGGTTAAAGCCAGGTTCTAGGGTGCACCAAACCGCACACTTACCCTACTGTCATCCCAATAAAACGGGACAGTGTAAATAAAGAAATCCTCGCCATGAACTATTCTCTAACCAACAAGGCAACATTAATAGGCAATATAAGTAAAACACAAAGATGCTCGTGTATATAAAAATACAAAAAACTATATCCTAGAAAGCCAGAAAGAATGTACTCAATGACTTGGCAGAAGCCAGAGCAAATATTACAAAAGTTACTACTTTAAACAGCTCTTTAAACAACGTGATATTTTCGCTTCTCCATTGGTTCAGGTAGGAAGTTTCCTATCTTTAGGAAGATTCCTATCTGTTTGTTAATATGTCTGTGGTAGAATGTTCGTATAAATATAAACAAGATTTTTTTTATTAAACATATCTGCATATAGTATTATATATAAATATTAATATGGAACAATGATGAACAGAAACATTCCTAAAAAATCAGAAAATGACACTGCTGAAACAAAGTCCTTGAAAACATAACAAAAACACAACCAATTGTTTTAAAAGATTAAAAGATCAATCGAAAGCACACATAATATTCTTTAAACTGATTTATAAACCACCTTTATAGATAAACAACAACGGCTTAGTAGGGAAAAATGACTGAGAGGAACTACCGAAAAAAACATAAATGATAAAAAGTTAATGAGAGGAACTACAGACAACAGAGAATTCAAACAAGACAAGACCAGTCCATTCAACGGACACATACAACACCGTCTAGTCCATTCAACGGACAAATGCAACACCGTATAGTCCATTCAACGAACACATACAACACCATATAGTCCCTTCAACGAACAAATACAACACCCTATAGTCCATTCAACGGACAAATACAACACCATACAGTCCATTCAACGGACACATGAAACACCGTATAGTCCATTCAACGGACACATACAACACCGTATAGTCCTTTCAACGGACACATGCAAAACGGACATATCCAACACCATATAGTCCATTCAACGGACACATTCAACACCGTATAGTCCATTCAATGGACAAATACAACACCGTAAATGGTATAGTTCATTAAACGGACACGTACAACACCGTATAGTCCATTCAACGGACACATACAACACCGTATAGCCCATTCAACGGACAAATGCAACACCGTATAGTCCATTCAACGGACAAATGCAATACCGCATAGTCCATTCAACGGACAAATGCAAAACCGTATAGTCCATTTAACGGACAAATGCAACACCATGTAGTTCATTCAAAGGACAAATGCAACACCATATAGTCCATTCAACGGACAAATACAACACCGTACAGTCCATTCAACGGACAACAACACCGTATAGTCAATGCAACGGACAAATGCAACACCGTATTGTCATTCAACGGACACATGCAACACCATATAGACCATTCAATGGACACATACAACACCGTATAGACCATTCAACGGACACATACAACACCATATATTCCATTTAACGGACACATGCAACACCGTATAGTCCATTCAACGGACATACAACACCGTACAGTTCATTCAACGGGCACATCCAACACCGTACAGTCCATTCAACGGACAAAAGCAACACCGTACAGTCCATTCAACGGACAAATGCAACACCGTACAGTCCATTCAACGGACACATGCAACACCGTACAGTCCATTCAACGGACAAATACAACATCGTATAATCCGTTCAACGGACAAATGCAACGCCGTTTAGTCAATTCAACGGACAAATACAACACCATATAATCCATTCAACGGACAAATGCAACACCGTATAATCTATTCAAATGACACATATTACACTATATAGTCCATTCAACGGACAAATACAACATCGTATAATTCGTTCAACGGACAAATGCAACGCCGTTTAGTCAATTCAACGGACAAATACAACACCATATAATCCATTCAACGGACAAATGCAACACCGTATAATCTATTCAAATGACACATATTACACTATATAGTCCATTCAACGGACACATAAAACACCATATAGTCCATTCAGCGGACACATACAACACCGTATAGTCCATTCAACGGACAAATGCAACACCGTATAGTCCATTCAGCGGACAAAAGCAACAAATGCAACACCGTATAGTCCATTCAACGGACGCATACATCAGCGTATAATCCATTCAACGGACAAATGCAACACCGTATAATCTATTCAAATGACACATATTACACCGTATAATCCATTCAACGGACAAATGCAACACCGTATAGTCCATTCAACAGAAACATACATCACCCTATAGTCCATTCAACGGACAAATGCAACACCGTATAGTCCATTCAACGGACAAATGCAACACCGTATAGTCCATTCAACTGACACATATTACACCATATAGTCCATTCAACGGACACATAAAACACCATATAGTCCATTCAGCGGACACATACAACACCGTATAGTCCATTCAACGGACACATGCAACACCATACAATCCATTCAACGGACATACAACACCGTACAGTTCATTCAACGGGCACATCCAACACCGTACAGTCCATTCAACGGACATAAGCAACACCGCATTCTATATAATATACTATGCCCTTCAGCGAGCACTGACTGTTCTATTTTTAGTAACATGATACATTATATTATACGCATACCGTCTGCTTGTAGCACGATTATAACTGAGTTATAACCTTTTAAACAGATGATAAAAAGTTGACTTAGTGAAATTTTGATAAAATAGGTATGTATGACCTAAATAAATAATAAATTGCCTTTATTCTGAACATTGTTTCTTATTTAGGGCATCAAATTAAAGGCATGCATGAGAGACTACTTCTTCTAGCGTAGTGTTGCATAGTGTTGTGCTGTTAGGTTTGTCACATTCCTAGAATGCCATTGAAAACCCGCATTATACCTCTGACGCACCGCCAACAAAGTAAGACTACTCTTACAAGCATATTGTAATATTGAAGATACACGAGTTGTCTAACATATCCATATGATCAGTTGCATAACATGTATGCATGACACTTTGATAGCAGTCTCTTAGTAGTATTCGTACAATAAACATGATTACTACGTTTGCTCTGGAATCACTTATTTCAGTCCATACACAGAATAGAACACGTGAACAGAACAATCTCCTTTATACAAAAAGACGAAATGTTTATCTCCAATTCAAAGCAAAGTTAAAACAGCAACAAAATGGATAGATGCTCAACGAGTTTACTCAAAAATCAAATCCAGAAAAAAATAATATGAAACTGATACTATGTGTATTTGTCGAGTCAACGCGTAAACATGAATCAGACATAGAAAGCGATGATGAGACCTATCTTTATGGAGACGCCCAGCAAACTGATGATGAGGAAAGTATGTGGTGCCGTTTTACTTTTTAATACCCTTTTGAAATAACACGTATCGAACATGTGATATGAATATGTGATATCACGTATTCGAATACGTGCGAATACGTGATATCACGTAAGTAGTATATAAACTGGCGGTACCAGCATTTTTCCCTCACAGGGTCTCAAACTCAAGTATTAAAAATGTACTAACCGCGGCACTTGACTCAAGCACACCATCGTTTACAAAAACTAGCAAAACGATGACATGCTTGTTGTTAAAATCATTTTTAATTTTAAAAACACATTTTAAATTGCTTAAGTAAACCCCTGCTCAGGAAAACAACGCAGATACCGCCAGTTTATATACTACTCATCAATCCGGTTTATCAATTCAATAAAAATAATATTTTAATTCAGTCTCCTTTTATAAACAACTAATAACTAAAAACATTTTGAAATCTTCAAGCAAATGCAGACGGAACCGGACAGTAGTCTTCATCACCGCTGTACACATCATATTCTATCATGGAATTTACTTATACGCTAATGTATCTGGTCCATTATCTAGTATGTACCTTTTGTCATCAAATGCTGATAAACTCTTTTTGTTTATAATATAGCTGTTTAGTTCATGTCTTTTTTTTACCTAATAACTTTCATCTCGTGGCAACATTCTGGCAACCCAATCATTTTGCAACGCACTGCATGCTTGGTGGTGGACCCATTTACAGTTCGCCACTATGCTTTTCTCTTTAATTGTGCGATGACCGGACTGTGGACCCTATGATGACGTCTACCTAAAGCCCAAAAGGACGGTGACGTTTGATGTCTGTCTGCAATGTTGTCGTGTCGTGCCCTCAATGGTTTGTTCTCTTGTTGCTCTGGCTTCTGTCAAGTTATTGAGTACATTCTTTATGGCTTTCTAGGCTATTGTTTTTTTGTATTTATATATACACGAGCATCTTTGTGTTTTACATATATTGTCTATTTATGCTGCCTTGTTGGTTAGAGAATAGTTCATGGCGAGGATTTCTTTATTTACACAGTGGGGTAAGTGTGAGGTTTGGTGCACCCTAGAACCTGGTTTAAACCCCCAGCGGCCTTTTTTGCCACTGACCGTTCAAAGGCGGTAGCCCTATTGTCAACCCTTTTCTGTTTGTGATGTCTGAATTTGGCCTTTTAACCATCTTTAAAATTGTTCTTTGTTTCTGTGTGTGTTTATGGTTGACTGTCGTCCTTGAATGCTACTTTTCATGTTCGATTTTTATATCTATATTGTAAAAAAAATTTTCCTATAGTTACCATGCGTTTTTTTTTAACAACACGCTTTTTAATGCCCTTATATTTCTGTGTACCAGTCTCATTATCTAATAGGTATGAATATAGTTTACTTCGAAGTCCAACCAATTCAACAATGGGTATTCCAAAAGTCTCGTCTTTCAATTTACAAATTACCTTTTTAATGTCGTTGAAATGAAATTGATTCTTCGGATCATAATCGCTATTATCAAAATGTTCTTTATCTGTATACAAATCTGCATATACATATTTTGTTTTCAACTCATAGCATAAAGAATGAGTATCCGTAAGCATCAATTTAGCTTTCCTACCATAAGTATTTTTAATGTTGTTGTAATGGAAATCATAGATCAAATATGTTGAAAGTCTAAAATACACAAACCAGCATAACAAGGGCGATTTAAAATTAGTTTTTCTTTTATTTTGTTTATGGCAAATCAATTTTCATTAAACATTTTAGAAGAAATAAATGAAGGTCTTGCTCCATATTTTAAAAGGAGCTCTTCATCATGAGTCAACTTGACATTAACTCTATTTCTCAGATTGTCCATAGTCTTACCAAAAACTGAATTGTTCATTAGTTTAAAGAAATCTTTTTCAAAAGCATTTTTCCCAACTGTTCTTTTAGCAGTGTTACTATTAGCCACTCTGATTCATCGAACTGTAGTATTCTATATGTTTTTGTTACCTTTAATCCAAACTTTTCATACAGTTTCAAGTTTCTGTAATGTACAACATATTTCTTTTTATCCTTCAGTGTTGTAACAAGCTTACTTACTTTACTGAATTTTCCTTTAAAGTCTTACAATAATCTGACAACCTTCATCTTTTATATTTAATCTCTAAGGAGGAAGAGGGTAGTCACTATGAGAGTCAAGTAGTTTTTCAGGATACTCAAGATTACACTCAACACTATAGTTTGATTTTCCTTTTTCAATCTTACTGACCCACTTAATGTTGCCAGTAGGCAGTGGTTGGCGCATATCCCATCCATACAAGTTATTTGCATCGATGTATATTATGTAAGACATGCATCCCACGCAGGACTACTAAACTAGGGATACTCAAAACACATCTTTCTAAAGGTTTCAAAAACATCTGCCCATCAGTTTTAAGATATAGATCATCATATTCTCCCTTGTTTTTAATATTAAATGCTTTCCATATTTGTTTAGCATGTTCATAATCTGCATCTGAAATATGTTCATCATTTAAATTAGAATAAAGGCTATCTTTTTCAGGTGATTTAGTTTATTTTAAACGTTCAGAACTATTCATGTAATCATAAGGATAATATACTTTCTTTTTACTAACTCTAACTTTCCACCAGGATACTCTTGTGATGTATACGAGTATGCAAATGATGGAATCTTTTTTACTAAATTATCAAGTGATTGCGACGTGAATTGAAAACTATCAATAAACTAATATAAAAGCCATATACTTTTCCAAGTTATTTGGTATAACATTTATTTCTTTTTTAAACTTTCCAATGTGTTGCATTATAAAATGTGAATCATACCCTCTTAAGTTATGAAATACAACTTTAATTAACGATGCGGCTTCACGGATTGATCAAATGCAAGTAAAGCAAAACGGAAAAATAGTTTACGACGGTAATAATCTTCATAGATTTGTTAACGTCAAAAGTTTACTTGAAATGTCTGACGATTATGCAAAAACAACCGGAACAAATTAATACTTTTATTTAGACAATACATCCGCAGCGGAAACGGATCATGCACACGCTAGTTACAATTTAGGATTTACAGCTCGTCATGTTTTAGTCATAACTAATAAAAAAGTTGACTCTATAATTCCATTAAAAAAATATTCATTTTTCGAAGGTTTAGAAACAAACATGCTTCCTCCTAGTCAAATTCAAATGAGTTTACAACTAACAGATGATAAAGTGTTAATTTGCAAATCAAGTGGTGATGATGGTAGAGTAATTATTGATAAATTAGTTTTGTGGATACCTAAAATGACATTTAATTCTGATGGTTTAAGTAATGTAATGACAAATCATATGACATCAACAAGATGGAGTTATCTTCGTGAAATGATACAAGAAAGTGGAAGTACTCAATCGAATCCGTATTGTTGTAATTTTGTACAGGTACCAGTATTCAAGCCTGGTTACTGAGGACATTATGTCTGTCTTCGGTTAGCACCATAAATCTAGATGTGTATCTCTCTACAGGGCTAACTCAGGCTAATGCTAATGCTATATGATTTATGTGTTAGCATTCCTTATTTGTAGATGCTATACGATTGATGAGTAAGCATGCTAATATTTACGACCATGCTAACCCCTTATTTGGATGGAACCTTATAAAAAGGGAGGGTTTTCATTGTTCGTGGCTTTTTCCTGGCCTTTTCCTGACTTTACAAGAGATCAGTAGTTATGTGAGAGAGACACTATCATTATTAGTAATCTGTTGTAAATATTAATTCACCATTATAGTTGGTAGCATGTAGAAATAAAGTTATATAATATAGAATTGGACTATATATTTCTTTCTACCTTTTGAAGTGAAGAAATTGTAAAACTGGTGGCAGCGGTGGGATAAGAACTTTAACACATTTCTGAAGAGGAAATTAGTTTAGCAAAATTTTGCTGGAACATTTTAAACAGATATTTGAAATTCGAACTTGTAACAATCACCATGAAAATCATGATGTTGACTTTTGATGTGTTTGAGTATAGTTTCGGAATATTCGTTTGAAACAAAAGCAACTTCTGTTTGTACTGAAGGTGGATTTTTGCAGAACACAGGTCAGAGTTTAGAACTTGAAACTTTAGATGATGTTTATGTTTGGTCATATGACACTCAATATGACTACAAGGGACACAAATGGAAAGTGTAAAGTGTTTATCAATAAGTATGACAAACCCGTAAAACAACTCCCTTTAACGAACTTTACGATTAATGAACAATGGACTACACATGTATGATTTGTTTCGTTTGACCATGTAATGGGTGCAGACTTTGCACAAATTGACGATGTTGTTCCCTTGTTTGAAAAGGATAGTGTGCAGAGAACTGAAAGTTTGGACAAATCATCAGTTGCAAGGATTTCCAGAGTGAAGTTAAGGTCAGGTGAATTATGGAGTGGGATACTCCTTATTTTGCAACTTCTTGTTGTAAGAACGTGCGATTGCAGTGTGTCAATGTACAATGGATTACCCAGAATTAAGGAATGTAGTCGCTGTGGCGTGAGCCAATTGCGTATCCAACAGTGTTCTGATAGTAAAGGATTATTATATGACAGCAATTTCATTTTTCGTGAAAGTAACGTTAATGGGCAGAATAGAAATGGCATAAATTCTGACAAAGTTGATGGCTCATTGTCCGAAAATGCAGCACCCCAAACATTACAGTGTCAGGCAGCTTAAAAGATTTCTGTACAGTTAACTATTCACCAGAAAGAATGACAAAACTTCAGCACCAAGATCCTGATATTGCTCCTGTTGTTAAGTGGCTCAAGTCGGACAGTAAACGACCCCAAGGGACACAGTTGCAGGTTATTTCCCAGTAGTGTGCGAAATATGTGGTTACATTGGGACTTGTTGGAATTGATTTATGGTGTATTATTTAAGAGATACAGAGATACATTATGATCAATAAAGAGGGTTAAGAGGGTTACTTTTTCCTGGAGTTTTGAGAACAGAAGTATTATTCTCAGCACATGACTAATATACTAATTAGGCATGTATACATAGACAAATGCAAAATTGCAAGGTAGTCTTTGGGGGAAAAAACATGCAAAACGGCAGAAACGGGATTATGACACCAGAATAAGAGCTCTTATGTTTAGACAATACAATGTTCACAGGAAAATAAGTGACCTTTGGTTTGAGATAAGCATCATGACAGACTGAAACCATATCATGGGAACAGCTTGCCAGACTGGCCCATGAAGCATAAACATGTCAAGTCACCGTTAGCAGCGACTTTGAGTTCCAAACACCTGAAGATGGAAACTAACAGTAAATTTGAGGCATGCTAAAGTCAGAGACAGAGTTCAGCATAAACCATTTCAATATTGACAATACAAACGTAAGATAGGAGTACTGTTAAACTTCTGTCATTAAGCCTTTATGGACAAAGAAAGTTCATTAGAACTCATGATGAACAAGGAAATGTCAGGGTCATTTTGTGATTAAGTCTTGAACAGAGTGGACGGTTAGCCTGGATTATATTCTTTATTTTTGTAGTGCCAAAATATTCTATTAATTCTGTGGAAAAAATGGATTAGGAATACTGTGTACACCCAATATATACCAAGTTGTGTCTTGAGGTATTCGCAAAGTATGGAAATTACAAGTGATATTCACTAAATGGGAATTTATTAGTTTGATCGCAAAGTATGGAATTTATAAGTCATATTCACTAAATGGGAATTTATAGTGCTATTCAAACAAAATACGGAATTTATCTAATAGTTTCCCTTTTCAGATATCACTATGATAACATTAATAATAATTTAATACGCGAAATATTGTGCCAAATTATATAATCTTTATAAGATCATTAATGTCATTTTGTGTATTAATTACATTATTTTACTTAAACAAATTTTATTCAATTTAAATGGCACCAGGACATAGTGAGAATGGAACCAAAACTGAACACTTGTGTGATTGTGTTAAAAATACAGAGAACAATTATGTGTATGTTTAGGACTAAATGTGCATAATTGGGACTCAGTTTTACTAGTGTCTTGAGGATTGTGTATGAACATTGGAAAACACAGTATACCATGGATTTATTATATTGCTTCCTGAGGCTTTGTTTAGTCTTTAAACATACACCAAATCTGTTCATTCATTTCAAGTAAAGCTTAATGCATGTTACGAAGAATTTGCTTTCGTTAAATGTAAACGTTTACTAATTTACTCTAAATATTGCATGCTTTATTTTGTAAGAATATTCTGCACAAGACAACTTTGATTATTACTGTATTAAACATGTAATTTGACATTCTTTCATTTAGTGTGAATGTTGGTACTGATTTCTTGTTAAAAGAGAGGGATTTAAGGTTTTAATGGGGACCATTAAGCCTGGGAGAGGGGAGTGTTGTAATTTTGTACAAGTACCAGTATTCAAGCCTGGTTACTGAGGACATTATGTCTGTCTTCGGTTAGCACCATAAATCTAGATGTGTATCTCTCTACAGGGCTAACTCAGGCTAATGCTAATGCTATATGATTTATGTGTTAGCATTCCTTATTTGTAGATGCTATACGATTGATGAGTTAGCATGCTAATATTTACGACCATGCTAACCCCTTATTTGGAAGGAACCTTATAAAAAGGGAGGGTTTTCATTGTTCGTGGCTTTTTCCTGGCTTTTTCCTGACTTTACAGGAGATCAGTAGTTATGTGAGAGAGACACTATCATTATTAGTAAACTGTTGTAAATATTAATTCACCATTATAGTTGGTAGCATGTAGAAATAAAGTTATAGAATATAGAATTGGACTATATATTTCTTTCTACCTTTTTGGGATAAGAAATTGTAAAAGTATTTAGAATAACGACTTGTGTTAAAATTAAAACACGTTTTTGTGTATTTGCAAAGATCAGACAAGAGTTCTTCTCAAACATAAAATCCTCATCTTTTAGATACTTTTAAACTGAATGACGCTCATGATTGCTATTTACAATCGGCTAGACTGGAAGTTGTAAACGGTGTATACAAAATAAATGGAGATATATATAAAGTTTATGCGTTGGTTCTATATGAAGAAGGTGTTGTTATTGATAATATTGGAAATGAATTAATTATAGTTTAATTAACTTATAATATAGATGAATAACACAGCTTATTCAGTAAATTTAACAGAAGGTCAAAAAAGAAGTTTAGCAAAAGCATATGAAAACAAAAGTGAATTAAAACTCGGGTTAAAGAATAACCAACTAACTAGGGATTTTCCTTTGCTGCTGACAGCTACTCAGATTAAAACTATTATTAAAGCTAAAAACAAAGGACATGGCTTAGACATAAATATATCAAAATCACAAATGAGGTCTCAGTCTAACAATGGACTCATTAGGAGCATAAGCTGGTTTGTTAACTAAAACAAACTAAAACAATATTACCAACATTTGCTAAATTTGCTCCAAAGGGATTAGCACCACTAGCAACAGGAGCACTTAAATGTTTGGCAAGTACCGGAATTGGTAAACTATTTGGAAAGAAATGATATATATACCTAGTGATAAAAAACAAGCACTACTTGAATCAAATACATTAACACCATCGCAAAGAAAGAAGATAACAAAGTCTAAAGGATGTTGTCCTATTAAACTGACAAGGCTACAACAAGACGGAGGATGTTCTTGGGCTTCTTGCATCACTAGGAATTCCTTTAATTGGATCTCTTATTAGTGGTTTGACTGGCAAAGGTTTACAAGTAGGTAGAAAAGGAAAAGGACTAAGAGTTGACCGTGGAAATGGTTTACAAGTAGATTCACAAATTATACTATATAGAAGTATCCCATTTTTCTGAGATATTAGTTAATCAAGGGAACGTTTTGACTCGAACCAAGCCGTAAAAATGCCATACGTGAACAGTGACCCAGGTCGAATGGACCCGGACGGATTGCGACGCGGGGGCTAAGGGAGCGGTTATTTACAAAGAGCAAATTGAGATATGACATATTCGAATACGCGATATCACATATTCGTTTCTGAATACGTGATATCACGAGTTCAAATACGCCATATCACGTATTCGAATGGGTGATATCACGTATTCGAATAAATGATTTCACAGAAACGAATATGTGATATCACGTATTCAAATAAATAAAACTGTGGAAAATGAACTATTTGAAATATATAGTTTACACAAGATTTTATTCACAAATGTTTTACAATTTACATTGCATATTATACAGACATTCGAATATGTTTGAAATATTTGATTCGATCAGTTCAAACTTTGAAGATAAGGATATTCGTGAAATCGTTGATGATGTTTTGGATGAACTGGCTGAACAAAATGCAGCGTGAGTTTCTCATATTCCTCCGATTATTTGCAGAAGGGAAGTTTCTATTTGATAGTGTAGCATTTGTGCTATTTCTCGACGTTGTGAAATGGTTTAACAGTGACGACGGTCGATGGTCTGTTTGTGTCAGGCCCCAAGAACGATACTTCTTGGCACGAACAACTAATATACCCAGCAGTTTTCAATCTGCAGTTCCATGAGTAGTTTTAAAGTTATGCTCCGGACAAGAATTCCATCGGCTCTACCGATTTTCTTTTTTTATGTATTTATGCTACCGCCTGAAGATCTACTTAAATAAGTAGTATAAGTACTAGCGTAATCAAACCCTCGGACCAAATAGGTTTCTTGTAACGAAAACTTAGCGTTGGGTATAAAGTGTTCATCTCTTCGTGACAAACTCCATGACCTTGGTCCGCAAGGTCACAGTCAAATAAGGTCAAAAACGCATGGCAATCTTTAACTCTTTGTCAAGCATTAACATTAGCCTCTCGATTTATAAATCCCGTATTCTTTTGACTTTAAATCTGCTTGCATATATTTAAATAATAAAAAAAAATCGTTCTACTACCATAGGTTTGAATATTTTATTGGTGAAATGTAATCAACAGTTAGTTATATGCAAAAACAATTTGCTTTATACAATTCATATAATTATTATTAATAATTGATGATTAATGATTGAACAAATGCAATTTATGTAGACAAACTAACGGGACGCCGTGAGTTTTTAAAAAATCAAGATTGTCGCGTGTCCCTTTAAAATTAGTAAAACCTTTTTAATTACACATACTCGGATCCAGTAAAAAACAAGAGGGCCTGTATCGATCTACTTGCTGTACAGATCTGATGGAAATCAAGTGAAAAACAAAGCTTCCATGCTCTGAAACATTGCCGAGTTGGGTAGGTGGACGGGGAGAGGGTGTGATGGGATGTCAGACATGGCTGTTTCAAAAAATGTCAAACTTCTCTAAGATATTATTGATATTAACATTCTGAATTCTGAACAAGTTTCGTAAAGATCAGATGTTAAATGAAGTAGCTACACATTTAACAAAGTAAATTATAGCATTTTTTGTAATAAAACAAAGGCAATAACTCTGGTGTTGCTAACCGGATTTAGCTGGCTTTCAAATGTGTTCGACCTTTTATTGAAATCAACAATTATGGCAAGTTTGGTAAAAATCAGATGGAAAATGAAAGCTTTATGAACTTAACAAGGCACTGATATGGCACATTTGACTAAATGAAGGGCCATGACCGGTGTTACTAATCCGATCTAGCTGGTTTTCGAACTTGTCTGAGCTTGTATTGATATTACCGATAAACAATTTCAACAATCTTGCCAGGTTTGGTAAAGATCAAATGAAACAAAAATGAAGGCAAAATTGTATTAAGGTAAAATATAGCATATTTAAGCAAATCAAGGGCCATAACTCTACTGTTACTAGTCCGAATTCTCTGCTTTTCAAAGTTTTCCGAGCTTTCATTGATATCAACAAATATTGGATGAAAATTGAAGCTCTGTCGTCATGTAACGAGGAAAACTATAGCATATTTAAGAAATTCATGGCCGCAACTCTGAAGTTAGTGGTTCGATTTCGTTTGTTTTCGAACTTGTCCCGCCGAGCTTTCACTGATATCAACAATCTGGCCAAATTTGGTAAAGCTCAGATGAAAAATCGTTTACTTCCCTTGCGGGGACATTAATCGATATTGTTACACTAAGAAGAATATAAACCATAATAACCGGACAGTACACACATACCGGATATGTGAGGTGAAACTGTGTTATAATATTTCAAACAAACATATAATAACGAAGTTTGCTTTATTGCCACAATCCTCTAAGCTCGCAATTTAACATCAGGTTCCAGGCACGTCTATCCGTAATTCATACCAAGGGTCTGCACCTGAAACAGTTAACCGAATAATTATCTCATAAATACTGACCACCACTGGCACCAGTCACAGTGACACTATTTTCCTTATATGCAATAATGTCACTGGTTCTAATTCAATAAATTCACGCATACATTGGTGCCACTGGTGGCTTATACATATACATACTAATTAACGAAACATAAATACTGGCCACCATGCACTGGAGTCTAGCCTAACCTTTCTATCAGAAACACCATTGCCGTTTTGTTCCTGATTTAACACGCATTTCTTTTTTATTACACATATTCTGAAACGTGCTATAAGTGTCAAGGATATGATATGTATATGACCCGTGGGATGTATGATAGCCGTCCGGGGAAGAAACTCCGGAAGCAACACCCAGACAAATAAAAGTATTTCGTTCGAACGAAACATGGGACTTAAATATTAGATCGTTGTCATGGGAACGAAATTATCCTCATACATTATCCTCATGTTCTGGTTCATATATAAATTATTATGGCGTAACCTTTGTGAATATTAAAGATTATGTAATATCGAAAGTATACAAAACTATATCACGTTTTACATTCTGAGGAAAAGAAAAATTATACATGTTAATTAAGTCACCTAACGTTACCCATGTTTTTGACTTTGTTCTGTATTATGTCACCGTGTGATGAATACCTCTTAGAAGCAAAAAAGCTCTGTTTACAACAGATAATATAACCATTAGCATGCATTGATTTGCTATACTGAAAATAACACACTTGCCTCATCATTTGATATTTATTGTCACGCGTAATTATTAGGCCAGAGTTTTTTCATTTGTTGGTTTATATAGTGAAGAATTTGTTCAGAGAAGTTTGGTACCCATATAGTTCGTACCATTAAAGCAAATCAGAAGATAAATAAACCTAACGGATCTACAGTTTTTATATAATTATTCGCTTTGAAAAAATGACTGTTTGAATTCACTGACTATTTGACCGGTGACAGATCACCATATCCCTATGCGTGGCAGTGCTGAAATATTTACTAAAAAAACCTTTAGTCATCTGTAACCCGTGCCCCCACCCACGTAGCAGGTGTAAAGAACAGGGCTCTGAACGTTCGACTGTCCCGGTAGTCCTGAGGATAGCAGGGCTTTTGCATCCAAAAACTAGCTAAAGTGGTCCCAGAGGTTTCACTATATTTGACCGTACTAGAAATTAGTTATTATAATTTGTTTGTTTGTATGGTGTTTTACGTCAACACATGTAAGGTTATATATGACGTTCGATTTTCTGTGGTGGAGGAAGACCATCCATTTTTTCTGGGTAGAACCAGTACTGTACACCTCCCGCCATCCGTAAGAATCGACACTTCCTCACTTACAAGTCAAGCTCCCAGTGAGTTTCTAATATAAGAAAACTTTTATATAGAATCAATGTAAATGATGGTCTTAATTTTATTTTTATTTC
The DNA here is from genome assembly GCA_037043455.1 of Cyrtodaria siliqua. Classification (NCBI taxonomy): domain Eukaryota; kingdom Metazoa; phylum Mollusca; class Bivalvia; order Adapedonta; family Hiatellidae; genus Cyrtodaria; species Cyrtodaria siliqua. The sequence continues at coordinate 86,081 of JAWPHD010006310.1, read as the reverse complement.
GTCCTTCCGGGGAGTAAGTATACCTGGTCCTTCCTACTACACATTTTTGAAAAACTCTGACCTTAGTTGGTCAGGTTTTGATTATATACTTTGCAGTCTAACAATATTTATTTAATGCTAAGCCTTTCATATTATCATGCTTTTCGTGATATTATATTTGCTATTGATAATTGTATAGATGACTTATATGCCCATTTGGCCGAGTGTAATATGTTTGTTGTCGATGCTTTGCATGTCATTGCGTTTACACATGTCACTTTAATAACAGATTTACTAACTTACCTGACTTGCATGCATAGTAGTATAAGTAATAGATAGAGTCTGGGCTTATTTAAACACCGATTTAAACAGCCAACGAGCTGATACAGACTCTATGTAGCATCGTGTACTTTGTAATACTATACTCGGTAAAAAAAAAATTGGACCAGGGTATATAAAGTCATAATAAAATAAAACTAGTGGACAAAATTTAAGTATCTTTTTTTAGTAACCAATGTCTACGCTACACGGTTAATTTGGTTCCAAAAACATTAAATTCCAAACAAGATTTGATTTTAAAAAAATAATGCGAACACACAAAGGGTCTGTAAAAATGTTGCAAATCCATACAAAGTAACAGTTACGGACATATTCGAGTAACCAATAAAAAGATTATTATTTTTTCGCAAACTTGCATTGTAAACGATAATTATTGTTGATTGTTGATCTATTGTGAATTATCAACTGAGATAATAAGGGTTATGGTCGAATGTCATGGTGCAGCGATCATTGTACGGGTTCGAACACTGCCATGGTCCAAAACTTCTTTTACAGAGTACATTACGTCCGAGTGACGTCCGTACTCTAAATTCCTCTATCTGGTAGTTGTAGTACGGTATAGCCACGCCCTTTTAGTTACCCTAAATTAAACGACTTAATGTTTTGCACTCATCAAAGGAAATGTCACTGACCATGCAACAATAGTTTTTTCGAAGCATTGAGTGCATAGTAGTATAAGTAATAGTAAGATAATGATATACGACATATAAAATACAGTATGTTGCAGCTGTCGCTCATGTGATAATGTATCATAGAAACAGCTGGCATCAAATCATAAATATGGCTTGTTTATATACCTAAAAATAGAAGCATTGTCAATAAATGTCAATTACCATGAATCACGTCTGATTTTCCATGCAGCACGAACCCCGCACGTGTGTACAGTGGAATGAGGTAAGATTTGCTTATGAGGAGAATTCTTGACACATCTTTTTGTTCTGTTTTGACTTTCCGTACAAACTCTTCTAACAGTCTTAATGCAACACCCTGTAAAATAAAAAAAAGAATGTTAATTTTGAACGTGGGTGGTTGCAAAAGAAAATGTTGTTGATTCACTATAAACCTGAGAGCTGGGTACCATACATACATGTTTCAACATTACTCCACACGCAATGTCACTTGAGTATTAATTTACATTTTCATGAAGTGTCACTGCTAAGTACTGCTAAGTATGAGAAAAAAAAATGTTTAAAATTGCCTCAGTGACGGATCAAACAGCAAAGCCATAAATGGTGGGTGAAATACAAACACACAAACTTGTAATATGGGAAATCAAACTTTTTCCCAATGTTAAATGTTTCCCCATGTGTACTGTTAAGTGTTTTCCCATGCGTAATGTTAAGGGTTTTCACATGATGTTTTAGTGTTTTTCCATGCGTAATGTTAAGCGTTTTCCCATGTGTAATGTTAATTGTTTTCTCATGCGTAATGGATGTTAAACGGTATAATGACGTTTTCCGAATGAGCGTGCATCTGTTTTGCCGCTTTGTATTAACACGCACGCCAATTAATATATTGCCATGAATCAGAGATCAGACCGCCCGTCAATATCCCGGAGGAAGATTATTTTCCCAGTTCCTGTTTTCACGTCAAGTCAGAACTGAATTGTTGTTATGCGGTTTATCAACACATTATATTAGGTGATTAAGAGCCGCCCAGAAAGAATAGTATGATACATAAAACCGGGAACCATATCGAATATATTCCTTATTTTCTATGATGCTTTAGGATTCATATGGTTCTTCAGGACGTCATTGAAAATAAAACGCAAATGAAGGATTGGTCCGCGGAATGTTGTTATATAAGAGATGCTTTGGTAAAGCAATCATCATTATGTTATCCAAAACTCAAAATAGTTCGGCATCACCAATCATATACTATTATGGGATGTTACTCCTGTTTTTTTAAATATCCTCTGATAAGCTCGCACGAGTAACTTCCCTTGACAGTCTAACACAAAAGTCTGACAATCCGCTCGTACATGTAACTAACCCCCATGACTCTCTGAAGATTATCGCCAAGACCCCATTTCCCTAGGTATGCATCTATCGCCCAAGCGATACTGCTAAAAGCAACATAAGAACGTTCATCACGATAAATCTATTGAAACAATGAAGGATTGGTCCGCGGAATGTTGTTATATAAGAGATGCTTTGATAAAGCAATCATCATCATGTTATCCAAAACTCAAAATAGTTCGGCATCACCAATCATATAACAGCGGGCTATACCATTATGGGATGTTACTCCTGCTATGAAAGAGTTATTTGACACTATAGATTTTAGTCTTGTTTTAGATTTCCTAAAAGAAATCAGACTATATAAATCATTATAATGTGTTCTTATATATATATTTACTTGTTTATATACCCGTTGACGAGCATTTGTTGATTTACATATATAGTTTATATTACTACCATATCGTCCCTTATTTTTTAATAGTTTTATCTTTATATATTTACAATAATTTTGAATTAATACTTCATTTTTTCATCTGTCATTAGTTTTTGCGCACAATATGACCTGTTTATGTGTCGACGTGCCGTAAAACACCATTCATTCATTTATTCCTGCTTTTTTAAATCTCCTCTGATAAGCTCGCACGAGTAACTTCCCTTGACAGTCTAACACAAAAGTCTGACTATTCGGTCGTACATTAACCCCCATGACTCTATGAAGATTATCACATCACATTCCAGTTCAGACCACCGAACTGCGGCCGTCTGGGACAAAGTGACTCCGCAAGGCGTGCCGCTGTCTGGAATCATCCGCGTACAGTGCAGGAAAGCCACGGGGAGGTTTGGACAAACCTCATATGTGTTGTACATCTGTTTTTTAGCCTGTTTTTAACGTGGCCCTAAAGATGGACGATTGAAAGCTTCTGCTGGACTGACGTTGTACCAGCGAGATGCCCCTGGTTATTGCGAGTCCCCGCATATGATGACAAGAGGCAGTCTACGATGGAACACGATTACTCATTATAACCCACCATGGATACCGAAGTTGGATTAACCCTGCGAGATACTCTCTGATATAAATATCATGTATATCAGTGAGTACAACGGAGGAGCCCGTACCAACAGAAAGGAACAGCTGGATCGATCTACATGGGATACCTCTACAGACGCGTGGAGCCTTCTGATTGGCGGAGAGCTACAAACTTCTTTCAAGCCGGAAATGGGATTGACCTACTTGCCATCTTTGCGGTCATCCCTTCAATTCAACTCTACTTCTTGGAAAACTTAATCTTCTACAGGCTATCTGCGATGGATTTCTACTCTTCAACAGATCTGCTGTCAACAGCTCTGCTGATGCCTTCTACAGTTCTACAATAAACTACTTGGACGAGATACGTTATGCTTCAACAGGACTCTTCAGCTTCCGTAATCTTCTATTGAAAAAACTCGCCAAAATGACTAGTTTCATTAACCCCCATGACTCTCTGAAGATTATCGCCAAGACCCCATTTCCCTAGGTACGCATCTATCGCCCAAGCAATACTGCTAAAAGCAACATAAGAACGTTCATCACGATAAATCTATTGAAACAAATGCAGTATCCGAAGCTTCACACACACAAAAATATCACCAGAATTATTTTTATTAATTAACGATAATGCCTTTTCGGCCTATCAAAACGAAAACAACAACAACATAATCTTCTTTAATTCTCATCTAAACCGAAGTGTACCTCTTGTACCAGTCTTTATTCTATGAAATACGAGTGAACTTCAGACTACACTAATCTAACAGTTATATGTGTTACTAATTGTTAAGATTTTTGAGATATTTGAATATCGAGGTTTCATGACATTATCTAATTATGGAAACGGATTAAAGCGTCTTTCCAAATCAACGTTTTAAAATGGTGTTAATGAGTTATATAATGTTGTTTCACCATTAGAATTATGTCGTTTTGAGTACAAAAATCTTGTTAAACTGGTATCAATATTCGCTAGCAATACCACAGATTCGGGTGTATTCAGCTCGGTGTATTGACGGCGGCGTACGCATTTTTTTTTCTATATAAATGTTAAAATATATGGGCACCTGATAATACGAAAACTGTGTTACCTAACAGCTTAAGAAATATACAGAGTTCACACGAACGAACGAAGAACGAACGAACGAACGAGAGATGAGGGAGAGAGGGAATGGAGAGGGATGGAAACATATACAGCCTTCCTATCTGTTTAAGTGAAGGGAATGAATATAGCTATATGAACGTTATAAAGTGGTAGTATCGATGCCAAGTCCATGCTTGGTAAAACTAAGTTTAATTTGTCTCCGTACTTCAGGCTGCCCTCGGTCTTGACTTACGGTAAGCATTTAATTATACAAATTTGTGTTGTCTTGGGATTTTTAAAATATAACCCAATATCTTCTATATAATGTGTACCCAGTATGTGTATGTTTTACCTTTCGTCTTTGATCTTTGCGTACGGCAACCGAATGTATACACACACTCTCTGAAAAAGTGAAGTAAATCATTATTAAAAAACACCTTTCCTTTTGGTAACCCGCATAAATTGTTTGTAAATGTGTTGTATTTTCACATGATACAGTAGGAATAATAAATATATATGATTATGGTGCTACTTCGTAGAAAATGCTTAAACTAATAAAGGAAAACAGACCAAAACTATTTCCAAACGCAATGGCCATAAACACGCCTTTTTTCCAAGTTGTCAACAGTGGAGCGAAGGAAAGTCCATGAAGTCCATTCGTACCGAATTTTGGAACTTTACTGCCAAATAAAAGGCGGTGTTTAATCGGAAACCTTATTGGTTATGTATCTTCGTTGTAGTCTACATGATACTAACAAAATATCTGCATACTAGAGAGAAACCGTTTATGTCAGGATGTACATATAAAGTCAGTCTAGCGGTTCACTTAGCCCTTCTTACGGGGAGTAACCCCATTTAAATGTCTTTTTTGCGGCAACTGATTTGTTAAGAATTTTAAATGCAACTATTACAAAGATATGAGAAAAGTACGGTGTCCGGTTGGGGCCAGATACAATGTCGCATTGTCGTGTCCGACAATGCGACATCGCGACACGACAATGCGACATTGCGATACGACAACGCGATACGACATCGCTATATAACTGTCGCGATGTCGTATCGCAATGTCGCGATGTCGTATCGCAATGTCGCGTTGTCGAGTGTCGCAGTGTCGCCCACGACAACGCGACATTTTTACATCGCACCGTAGGACACCGTAGAAAAGCCCAGTTCTATGGAAACGTATAAGGGTCACCAGTTGTTGCGTTAATAACCTCCTTATAGACTTCGAAATTGGCGGGTTGTTGCATTGTTTCGCGTCTTCTCGGCCGCATTTTCTCGACTTACTGCGTGTTTCTTGAATCATTTCGACTTGAAAGAATGCGTCTTAGTACGATTTACCATGTCAGAAATACTTTAGTCGACATTTTCGTCAATCAAATAAGTTTAGTTGTTGTATGTCGTCTTGACTAGTTATATTTCAATATGTCGATAACAAATTTGACGACTTAATCAAATTTATTAAGTCATGTCGTCATCAATATTGTACACTTACTGACATTAAACACGACAAATCGTGTTCTCCGTGGTTCATTCCTAAGTTTGGTTGAATTCCGTTCAGCGGTTTAGAAGGAGATGCGGTAACGGACAGACGGACGGACGGACGGACAAACGGAGGCGATTTTAATATACCTTTTTTTTCAAAAACGTGGGTATAAATATGGTATATTAAAGAGTAAACAGAGGTATCATAGAAGCAAATAAAAAAAAGAAAAGAATGTTTGTTGAATGTTGTTTAACGGCTCATCAACACAGTATAGGTTACTTAGAGCCGCCCCAGAAAGAGGGGGATTTGGTACATAGGAATCCGGGAACCGTGCCCTACTCTTATTATCGAATAGATTCCTTTGGTTCTTAAACGTGCTCGGAGGATAAACCGATACACGGGACCGTCCGGTTTACGACCCCGTCCGACGGACGGGACTAAGGTAAAGTGTCTTGCCCAAGAACACACCGACGAAACTCAGTGGCACCACGGAGGATTGAACCCGGGGCAAAGAATGTAACAAAATTCTACAGTATATATAAAAAAAACAAAAACATGTAAATTCGAAATCAAAAATTGGCACCCAACAGTATTTGCACCTTTTAGGCCATACTCTGCAAACAATATCAGTAATAGTTTGAGAACCTAACTCGTATAATTAAACCAAACAATTAAAAGCAAGTTAAATCTCGCTAAAAAGGATGTGACCATTTCTAGTACGTTATTCATATGTATACAAAAAGAAACGGTAATCAAAAACAATAATAGTAAATACGGCACATGCCCATTTAGGACTAAGAAGCGCCTCCCTACGGAACCTTTCATATCCAACCTGTGGCGTATGGCAGTCTTGACTGGCCACCGCCAACAAAATACCCCAACATTAAAACATAAACACACGTTATGAACCGAACAGACCCCAGTTCGATGCCTATAAGTATCAATATGCTGCAAATGGACAAGCTAATCACCCCCAAAATAGCGTGATAATGGCATATCCCTCATCAACACCCAGCATTTATGATATGAGGGACAAGGGAGCCCGTATCATACACACTACAAACGCACCACACACACCACAAAGTCAAACAAGTCGGACAAGAAAGTACACGAATTTAGGTTGAATTATTATTGTTTTCGATAACCGTTTCTTTTTGTATACATATGAATAAGGTAATGGAAATGGTCACATCCTTTTTTAGCGAGATTTCACTAGCTTTTGGTTGTTTGGTTTAATTATACGAGTTAGGTTCTCAAACTATTACTGATATTTTTTGCAGATTATGGCCTAAAAGGTGCAGTTGCTGTTGGGGGCCACTTTTTGAATTTACATCTTGTATTTTTTATATCTACTATCTATGTAGAGTTGCGCTGGCATTTTGTTACATTCTTTTCTCTTCTTTTTTCTTTTTTTTTTAAATTGCTTTTATGATACCTCTGTTTACTCTTTAATATATCATATTTATACCAAAGTTTCTGGGAAAAAAAAGTATGTTAAAATCGCCTCCGTTTGTCCGCCTGTCCGTCCGTCTGTCCGTTACCGCATCTCCTCCTAAACCGTTGAACGGAATTCAACCAAACTTAGGAATGAACCACGGAGCACATGATTTGTCGTGTTAAATGTCAATAAGTGAACAATATTGATGACGACATGACGTAATACATTTGAATAAGTCGTCAGATTTCTAATCGACATATTTTGAAATATAACTAGTCAAGACGACATACAGCAACTAAACTTATTTAATTAACGAAAATTTCGACTTCAGTCTTTCTGACATGTGAAGGTAAATCGTACTAAGTTGCATTCTTTCAAATCGAAATTATTCAAGAAACACGCCGTAAGTCGAGAAAATGGGGTCGAAAAGACTCGAAACAATGCAACAACCCGCCAATTTCGAAGTCTACAAGGAGGTAATTAACGCAACAACTGGTGACCCTTATACGTTTCAATACAGTTCAACACATCATGCCTTTACATATATTCACGAATGAACGTTTACGTACATATATTCACGGATGAACGTTTAAGACATAAATTCAAAGCTATCTTGTTAAGGTAGTGAACAGCACCAAACTTTGTGCATCTATATTATATATTCAACTCACCGCCATTTGGTATATGCATGCGCATGGACTCGTCTGTGAGATGCTTGCCATGGTATCGCGTCGCACATATAAACTGAAAATATATTTAATTATTCTATGGATGAGAGAGAGAGAGAGCGAGAGAGAAAGACAAACGGACAGACAAATAGCATATATTAACAAGAAGCAGTCCGAGGGACGGCCATAATCCTCTACCGGGTCTTGTGCGCCACATGTCGTCTCATTATGGTGAACATTTGTGCCAAGTTATTTCAAAATTCCTCTGCAAAAGAAATGATTTAACAGTAAAGCGGATGAGAATATACAACAAACCGGATAATAGGTTTACCTTTGTATTATTTTATGTGCTGAAATTAAAATGTACAGTTATTGCATGGTGGTCCGAACAGCAGACAGATGTGTTGATAAGTGTACATGCACTGCCTGGATGGTTGGTAAACACAAGGTCCATTAATGAGCCAAGTTCATGGGTGGGTTCATGTACAAGTTGGTGAAGTCCACACTGTTGACCTATATTGTCTAGCTGTTGACGCCGTGTGATGCATGATAAAGTTACAGCCCGGAAAAGCCTATTTCTGACATTTAGTGTTTGCCCTACTTTTTCGTCCAATCAGACGGTGAGGAATTTTAAAAAATATGGCGAACTTATTCATTTAAATTTCTGACGATCACCTGTTTTAACCATTTAATCATTAAGTAATATCGCTTACTAAATGGCACGCGCTTGTTTGGACACAAGGAAGTATTAGTTAGAGGCTATGAAGTGAAATTTTAACAATTAAGAAACCCTAAGGGAAGGAGCGTAGGGCAAACACTAAGTCAGTTAGAGGCTAAGAAGTGAAATTTTAACAATTAAGAAAACCCCGGTCAGTCGCTGCGCTCCTTCCCTTAGGGTTTCTTAATTGTTAAAATTCCACTTCATAGCCTCTGACTAATACTTAACCTCCAACTGTGACCTTGACCTTTTAGCTACAGACATGGGTCTTGCGCGCGACACGCCGTGTCATTGTGGTGAACATTTGTGCCAAGGTATTTCAAAATTCCACGATGCATGACAAAGTTACAGCCCGGACAAGCCTTTAACCTATAACTGTGACATTGACTTGAGCTACGGACCTGGGTCTTGCACGCGACACGCCGTCTCATTATGGTTGACATTTGTGCCAAGTTGTTTTAAAATCTCACAATGCATGACAAAGTTACAGTCCGGACAAAAAAAAGACAGACGGACAGACAGATGGACGGAGGGCAAACCTAAAAACCCCTACCGGTCCGGACCGGAGGGGACTAATAACTTAAGACTATTTCAAAACAGTTGTAAAACATTCTGGCTAATAACTTAATCAATAAAGAAATAAAAATGGAATTATACAGGATATATACAAAAGATATCCCATGAAGTTATATTATTAAAGTACAATGGGGATCTGAAGAAAATTGGCCTTTCTGATTAACCTCGCATGTCTGAGAACGTGTTAGAGTTTCGCATTATTCAACTAGAAGGTTGTTCCACGGAACACTTGTGTCGCCTGTCGTGTACTTATTTCACTTCATCAGCTTGGTTAGGTTGCAGGTTAAAGGTTTATTAAACGGAGAATAACTCTGCCAAAATGAAAGTCGGAGTTATTGGACATGTTTAACTACATGCTTTGAGGTAAGATGAAAATGTATGTGAAGTGATATGAACATAGGTCGAATACTTTTCAAGTTATGGCCAAGGTTAGGTTGCATGTTAAAGTGTGACGGACGACGACGGACGACGATGGGCAACGTGACCATGCTATAAAGGCGACACAAAAAGAAACTGGGCTAGTGCTATAACATATTTAATCAGGTTTGACTTTGTTATGATCAAAACGAAATAGTAATAATGCAATCCATTATGAACAAGAGGTCAATGACCTTGAAGCTCTACTGATTGATTTTGATTTCAGGAAGTAGTCGCTACAAACTTATTTTTTGAAAATTTTAGCCGTGGCGGCCATCTTGAATTTCCGGCCGACCTGAAATTTTGCTAGGATCAATTAGACATCAAGAGCAACATTCCTGTGAGTTTCATGAAAATCCGTCAAGTAGTTTCAGAGGAGTAGTCGCTACAAGTTTTCATTATATAACTCTATGTAAACAAAGATGGCGTCTGACAGCCATGTTTAACATCGAATCAAAACGATTTTTGACAAAGACCAACTTCATGTCATGCTGATCATTTTAGAAAAAGTCCCATATCAATATCACTTATAGTTTTCAAGAAGTAGTCGTTACAAACTTGTATTTTAAAAATCTATTTTAGCCATGGCGGCCATCTTGGATTTCACATCAATGTGAATTTTTGCTAGGATCAACTAGACTTTATGGGCAACATTTCTGTAGTTTCATGAATATCCATCCAGTAGTTTAAGAGGAGTAGTCGCTACAAATAAAAGTTTACGGACAGACGGACGACGGACGCCGCACCACGGCATAAGCTCTGCTGATCTCTGATCAGTCGAGCTAAAAATACAAATCCTATGGATGCCATGGTGACGTCATGCATCAAACAGCAGGGTTTCTTGTTTTCTACCATTGTTTAGCGTATGCATGCAATGTTTTTGCTTTATAATACATGATAATGGTGTTGTATTATATTTATGAATACTTACCCCAAAGAGAGATTCGTGGTGATAGCATCCCAGTGTTAGATCCGGGGCTTCCGTTTGTCTGTATACCAACATGTCGTAGTTGGCAGCCTCATCAGCAGGGTAACCTAGCAACATAATCATGCATTAAACATATAACGGTAACTTGACAAAAGATCATTTATGATACAAACATAGCAGCGTTGTCTTACAACCACAGGATGTTGTATTATATACCCGCATCCCTATTTGTATAAAGTGGTGTGGGTATATGATACCACACCCTGTGCTCACAACCAGTCACCATCACATAAACAATAAAGATATCCTAGCAACACTGACCAACATAAACGACGAATATCCTGTCACCTAGCAACAGAACGTACCGTGAAATATAAATACCACGGTAACCAAGGAACGGAGGCAACCTCATTAAAATCAGACCCTTTATAACGCTACGATACTCTACGCTACTAATTAGGATATGATTTTAATGAGATTGGAACGGAAGCACCATGAAATAAAGCTATTAAATACACACGTAACGTGAGCATCGAGACAGTGTTATTAACTGGTAAGATAACGTTGTCATACGTGAGCATCGAGACAGTGTTATTAACTGGTTAGATAACGTTGTCATATTGTTTCCATAAAATTCACGTTGTTTCAATGTTTTTTTAACAAACAATTTCAGAGGAACGGAGGCTTGTTTTCAAACGAGATCCAAGATATGGTGTAATCGAATATTTTTATGCTTATATTTGAAGCACCATATAATCATTTTTGCAAATAACATTCAAGCGTATGTATGACAGCTTGGTTCTCTATTAAGCACCCTATAAAGTACTACTTGATACAATCTGGATATGCATTTCTTTAAATTGATGTCGGTTGAATAATATACATGATAATGGAGTAAATAAAAGAAATATGTCAATGTCTACAAGTAAGAACAGTAGGAACTGTTAAAAAATGAATTTTAGAATGAGAGATGTACACACACACACACACACGCGCGCGCGCGCGCGCACATGCATGTGTGTTTTAAATACAAACACGTAATTTAAGTAATAAGAAAGTTAACAAGGCAAGCCTTATAAGTGAATGCATCTCACTTCTGAGAATGATTTTATTTCTAAATAGCGAGAAGATGCAAAATTGGAAGTGGTACAAACAGGTAATAGGTGCAACAAACTTTGAACATACATATTTTTTAAACCTGTATCTTCAGCTGTCAGTCCACGAAAAAGATTTAGATCTGCTTTCAGTGTAATAGCTTAGTCAATGAATGAATATCAGGCATTGCTGCAGTTCCTTCTGAATTGTTAAGGAGGCTGTTCAAATGTTAATGATTCTGAACAAACGTGATTTGTTCAGTCATGTCATATGGCAGTATCGCTTAAGTATGTGCCTAACCCCGGTTATTTCAGATGAGACTAACTATTTTGTCATAAATAATGCTTTGTAAATAGTACATACAGTCACTAACAAGAAAACATATTTTGTCAATAGTCAATAACTATTATAATGTATACAAATATTGTATTTCTATACAAGTCTCATATTTCTGAAAAGAACAGTTTGCATGATGTGCTATGTCAAATATATGGTTATCTCTGGTTATGTCAATGTTTTATTGTTTATTGTTACATATCATACTATCTCGTGTACATGGGCGTAGGAACGTTGGGGTATGTGGGGCGGTGGTGGGTGCACACTTGCAAACTTGTTCACCAATTTGTTGACAAGAAAAAAAGGTATCCACGCTCAATTACACCAAAACATACAACATTGTATAGGGAAAAAGTACTTTTTGAGCGCTATCCATTTTTCCCCTTCAAATTATTGGGAGTGGGTTGGTGGTGGGAGTGGGGGGAGGGCAAAGCATACTCTGGCCCCACTCTAAACATTGGGGGCCGGGCCATCCCCCCCCCCCCCAAAAAAAAAAAAAACAACTCCACGCACACCAACCCACCCGGCTCCAACGCCTATGGTGTATGCGACTGAATAGATAAATTACCATTTTAATAACAATGTGTTATGAGCTTCAAAAACTCAAAAACAAGCAATACTTCATTTGATTATTTGATAACAAAAAAATCTGTTTAAACCTGACAAATGTGTAGATAATCTCCTGATACCGATTTGCTTTTGGGTTTAGTTAGAGTCAAAAGGTTATCTGTTCTCATTTAAATGTATTCTTTAAAGACACAAACTTCTTGACTTTGCATGGATGTGCTTTATATAGGCCCATTGTTTCCGTGTTATCTGGCGTGCTAGCACTTGTCAAGTCACCGCAATCGTCGCGGGTTAGAGATGCCGCGACGGAACTGTGACACTGGGCATTTATTCGTCTACAGATACACAGGTCTGTTACTGACGTGTACTGGTACGTCAAAGACCCAGTGGGAGATACTCTCTCTCTCTATCTCTCTCTCTCTCTCTCAGTATATACATGTACGTCTCTCTCTCTCCCTCCATCCCTATCTCTAAGTATATAAGTCTTTCCCTCCCTCCCTCTCTCTCTCTAAGTATATAAGTCTCTCCCTCCCTCTCTCTAAGTATATAAGTCTCTCCCTCCCTCCCTCTCTCTAAGTATATAAGTCTCTCCCTCCCTCCCTCTCGCTAAGTATATAAGTCTCTCCCTCCCTCTCTCTAAGTATATAAGTCTCTCCCTCTCTCTCTCTCTAAGTATATAAGTCTCTCCCTCCCTCCCTCTCGCTAAGTATATAAGTCCCTCCCTCCCTCTCTCTCTCTAAGTATATAAGTCTCTCCCTCCCTCCCTCCCTCTCTCTAAGTATATAAGTCTCTCCCTCCCTCCATCTCTCTCTCTCTAAGTATATAAGTCTCTCTCTCCCTCCCTCTCTCTAAGTATATAAGTCTCTCCCTCCCTCCCTCTCTCTAAGTATATAAGTCTCTCCCTCCCTCCATCTCTCTCTCTCTAAGTATATAAGTCTCTCCCTCCCTCCCTCTCTCTAAGTATATAAGTCTCTCCCTCCCTCCCTCTCGCTAAGTATATAAGTCTCTCCCTCCCCCCTCTCTCTCTCTAAGTATATAAGTCTCTCCCTCCCTCCCTCTCTCTAAGTATATAAGTCTCTCCCTCCCTCCCTCTCTCTCTCTAAGTATATAAGTCTCTCCCTCCCTCCCTCTCTCTCTAAGTATATAAGTCTCTCCCTCCCTCCCTCTCTCTCTCTAAGTATATAAGTCTCTCCCTCCCTCCCTCTCTAAGTATATAAGTCTCTCCCTCCCTCTCTCTCTCTAAGTATATAAGTCTCTCCCTCCCTACCTCTCTAAGTATATAAGTCTCTCCCTCCCTCCCTCCCTCCCTCTCTCTCTCTAAGTATATAAGTATATCCCTCCCTCTCTCTAAGTGTATAAGTCTCTCCCTCCCTCCCTCTCTCTCTCTAAGTATATACGTCTCTCCCTCCCTACCTCTCTCTAAGTATATAAGTCTCTCCCTCCCTCCCTCTCTCTCTCTAAGTATATAAGTATCTCCCTCCCTCCCTCTCTCTAAGTATATAAGTCTCTCCCTCCCTCCCTCTCTCTCTCTAAGTATATAAGTCTCTCCCTCCCTCCCTCTCGCTAAGTATATAAGTCTCTCCCTCCCTCCCTCTCTCTCTCTAAGTATATAAGTCTCTCCCTCCCTCCCTCCCTCTCTCTAAGTATATAAGTCTCTCCCTCCCTCCCTCTCTCTCTCTCTAAGTATATAAGTCTCTCCCTCCCTCTCTCTAAGTATATAAGTCTCTCCCTCCCTCCCTCTCTCTCTCTAAGTATATAAGTCTCTCCCTCCCTCTCTCTAAGTATATAAGTCTCTCCCTCCCTCCCTCTCTCTAAGTATATACGTCTCTCCCTCCCTCCCTCTCTTTCTCTAAGTATATAAGTCTCTCCCTCCCTCCCTCTCTCTAAGTATATAAGTCTCTCCCTCCCTCTCTAAGTATATAAGATGTAGGACGATTGCAAATAGCCTCATTAATATGGTGATGATCATCATTTATGCAATTTATTGATTCCCTAAATATTCATACTATTTTATTTAATTCTGATCCGAGACTTCCTTGACATAAAAGCCTGTTTCAATTATAATAATTATGTTAACATAGCCAGATGAACCATCATTATCGTCAAAAAATAATTCCGTGAATAGGTGAAAGAAGGCTCGGATCATATATACTCCTATTTATTTGTCTATTTGCTGATTAGGACTGCCAAGCGTGTGGCTTTTCTTGAAACTTAGAAGTTTTAAGTTCGTTTAAAAAATGTCATATGCCGCGCGTATTTAGACGATGTTAATTGCCTATAACAAATAAACGGGAAAAGCTTTACAACATGTCATCAACATCTATAAAATATTCAAAAGACAGTGACAATATGAATAGCGTGCCTGTAAGCTGTGATACATTGTATTGATTTGTATGGACAGTTTCCCAGTAGTTGTTGAATTAGTAACGGCTCACATATATATGTTTTTTTAGTTTAAATGATCTTATGTCACCTCATGATTTGGTAGAATATCATTTTTTCCCTATAATATGTATACCCACAGACCTTAATTAAAAAGTATAAGGTCTGTGGTGTATCTCTTCTAAATTTCCCGGTGATATTAATATATACATTTTCAGCTTTTCAGGCAGAAATAAAATATTGCCAAATCATGGATATACAAGTACTATGTAGATCTATGGCAAAATAAAGATTTAAAATTATATTTCGTATAGCAGTGTCAGTGTCATCACCGTAGATGTGACATCTGCGCTATTTTCTTATATCACTTATTATGCAACTCTCTAAATATGTGACAAGATGTGCTTGTATGTCTAGAAACTCTGATAATAGATTTATTCTTTATGTGCTCTATTTTTCATGCTGAGTTTTTCCAACCATTTTTTCAGGCTAAACATACTGGTTTAAACGCATTTTTAATCAAGTTAAGTATATATGATTCAATGACCATCTCTGCTAATATGTTGAGTATACCTACAGTTAGCCTAATAAATACAACTCCTATGCAGCTTTTTTTATATAACATTCTGACATTCAATATTGCTGCTCTCTTAATCGCCCTAAAGGACTTCACTATCTATTTGCAGTCCCTGCCTGACCGTAGGCTACCTAACTGTAGGCATGCTTAAGACGCCGTATGCGTAGTCTAACTATATTAACCCTATAAATAACTATATAGTCGTGTTGGTTTGTAAAAGAAAAGTGACTTACTATCTTCTTCAATTTTGTGGATGTCCGCCACTTCATCGTGTGTTACTTCCCGAACAAGCATGTCCATTTTGACAGACCTGTCTCTTCCTAAATGTCAAAATCATGTGACATATCACATGACTTCGGTTGGGGAGAAATTATTTTCGTTTCAAGTGTAAAACTATTTTTGTAATCATCGAAGCGTTAATTAAAATTATTAAAACATATATCATTTAGTTCTAGTATTTACAGGAAAACAGCAATATTCAAACCAATTGAAAAAGGCAAAAATAAGAATTTAAATTACATATGGAATTCACGAAAACCTCCCTATATTTTCAAAGATGGCGGACACCGGTGACACGATCCATGCCTTGGCGTCGTTTCTTGGCGTAATATGTGGTAAAATAACCTATGATGGGGCAGAGATGGTAATTTTTTTCCATATATTTAGGAAATATACGATTTTCAGGCAAGAAGCGATTTACAAATTAACCAGAATGATTTAAACAGCAACTGTTTTGAAGATGCAGACCGTAATTTTCATATTTGATTTTTTATTTCTGTGTCCAGATGGAAGGAAACACAATACACGGCCCAAATCCCAGGAGAATTAAACAGATGTTCAAATTGATTGTCTAATTCCCATGCCTAGGACCAGAATTAATTCAAGTTTAAGGATGAATTTTGTATGAAAATTAAAAAAAAACTTTGGCTCAAACAAGCGCCCCGAACAATAGTCAAGTATTTTAGCCTTTAGGGTCAGAGAAGGCTCGGATTAAATAATCACTTGTTGTCGGTTTATGATTTCAAGCTCAGATGTCTGCCCAGGGGTTTGGGCGGGGGAGAGTAATATGGGGTATTTATTTTATTTTAATAATGTCTCAACTGAAATGTTTTTTCGTTCTCAAATTAAGGATATTCAAAAAATTAATTGGGCAGAGTCCTTCCTGTGAAACTGAAAATTCCTTTTGGCTGGTTTATGAAATTAATGGTAATAACGTAACAAATAGATTTCCATTACACAAAAAATTTATTAATCCGAGCCTTCTCTCGGATTAAACATATATAAGAGCAAATGAAGAATAAAAGAAGTGTTGTAAAAATGTCATCATTTATATACAATCTGACCTTAAAATATTGCATTTTTTGTGCATCCGCCTAGAAATATCCACAACATTTAATGAAATATTAATATAATCCTCTCAGTCTGATCAAGCCTCAAGGGCAGTTAATTTTTTTAAATATGTTCCCTTTTGACTCAGATTTGACCAAACACAGAAGTGTCTCCCAGAAATACAGAGACTGTATTGTAAATGTACATTTGTTGCTTAGCATGCTTGAAAAATACTCTAAAATGTATACAATATTTTACTTTGTCATACCAGAGATCTAAGAAGTTTATTATGTCTCTAGTCATACATACAGAATATAACGTACATGATACATTGATAGTACTATTTGTATTCTGGGTATCAAAGAACTGATTGTTAACTGTTTTAACCCTATACATTTGGATATGGGCTGAAATGGGTGAACATATATTTGTTTACCATATTGATATGTGTGAGTATTTGCAATGGCGCACCATCAAATTAGTTCTAGTTTTCCTTACCATCAGTGTCTCTAATTCAAAAGGTTACTTCTCTTTTTTAGCTTCCAGTAATGAAGGGGAAAACTGGTACGAGGAAAGGGTTTGTAACAATTACAAAACATTTAGCGAGAGCAGCTGAGAAACAGGAGCTAATAGGTAATACACTTTTAAATTTATGAATAAACTGAAGCTATTATAACCTAGCTATTTTTGACATTTTTTCCAGTGGGAGGCCCCCACCCCCCACCCACTCAAATTATTGAAACGTGAATGTGGACACCCATTCTGTCCCCATTCCCACACCAAACCCTTTTCATCACTATATGAGCAGGTAGTATGGGCCAGAGTGGCACTGGGTATGGCACAGTGCGAGTCCGTCATTTTGATGACAACTTTTAGATTGTGGCAATTTTAAAAAATGCTGGCCATCAGTTATATTTTAACATACCATCCACAGCCCATTGCAGTAGAATTAAACAGTGTAGTTGCTATCATTCAGTATTTCATGATGATAAGTGATTCCAGAGCAATGTAGTAATGTTGTTAATTGTACAAATATTGCTAAGAGACTGCTATCAAAGGGTCATGCATACATGTTATACAAGTGATAGTTAATGTTAGACACAGCATGTTCATGTATCTTCAGTATTACAGTATGCTTGTAAGGGTAATCTTATCTTTGAACAATTATTGAATACCTTTACCTGTGCAAGCAATTAAATTAAATTATTTATTATTTTATTACATCAGGTGAGACACCGGAAGACCAGGCTGTTGTGGACCAATGGTTGGAGTACAAGGTGTGCCAGCTGGACAGATGCCCTACAGATAAACATATATCATCAGCTCTCAAGGTTACATCAGAAATTTGCTTTTAAACTTAAGTTATCATTTTTTAATTCAAATCTATGCTTCAAAGGTCTTATCATGTTCGCTTCATTTCTGCTTGGGCATTTAAATATTTTTATGGGATGGCAAGTTTGTCCATCCAACTATTGTTTTGTGAACACAATAGGGCCTTCATTATTAATCGGATCTTTACCAAACTTTGCCAGGTATTTGATCTTTACCAAATTTTGCTAGATTGTTAATGTCAATGAAAGCTTGGACAAATTCGAAAATCAGCCTGATCGGCCAAGTAACGCTAGACTTACGGCCCTTGATTTTCTTAAATATGCAGTATGCTATATTGGGATCCTGGGGTTTGTGAGTTTAAACCCCATGGGGTGTGGGTGGTGGGCGGGGGCTAACTTTTTTTTATGACCCAAGGGGGTGCAGCAAGATCTCGGATTTTGGCTCCACCCACTTGGGTCCCCTTGTGAATGGATTTGATTCTAATTTTGTGTGGCCTTTATAGGCTCGAGGCACAAAATATACAAAATGGGTTTTGACCACCTGCAAAAAGGGGCGCCTCTACATGGGTACAACATAAACAGTAATTTACAATTACAGAGTTTCCGCCTTGTGATGCTTACTTCTTCTATACCCTTTGGAGTATCAAGTTTATGTGTGGTGTATTTTTTAGTAGATGCATAATAAGATTTCATATTTTGTCTCCATCTGATGGTAACGGGGTAAAAAACACACACAAAAACGGTATATCTTGTCCAGATGTGAATGCATTTGATTCTAATTTGGTATGGTCATGTAGGGACTCGAGGCATAATATATATAAAACGAGTTTTGTCTTTCTGTGTAAAGGTGCCCCTCTACATGGGTAGAACTTAGGAAACTTGCAGTAATTTATATGTTCGACTGCCATTTTGCTCAATGCAGGGCAAAGGGTTGTCATAAGTACTACAGCAACCAATTGTTTTCCACCACAACCTCAGACTTCATACAGCAAGTAGAGCTGTAAAGGCCCTCTTGGGCCTCTTGTTTAAGAGTGCTTATATTCATGCCTCAATATTTAAGTAAGCTCTGCTAGCTATCACCAGCTGAACATGCTCAATAGGTGGATAATATCATCATGATAATGTTGTGGGTAGATTGGCATTTCCTTATCAAACGTTTTTGCACATCAGGCAATAATAAAAATATAAACAGCGCTTCAGTACAACAATTGCAAAAATATTTTTTTTGAGAATTTTGTGTTTTTTTCAAAAGTTATTTTACCCCAACTCTGAAATTGTAGAATACTTGCATGTTTAAACAGATAATAATACTCTGTATTAATTAAATTCTGTGGGTACTCAGTTTTAGTTGAACCAGTTTAAAGTGATATTATACTCAAAGTGTACTAAACTTTCTATTTCAGGACTTAAACACGTACCTGTTGGACAAGGTGTATTTCCTGAATCATCGACTAAGCATTATAGATCTAGTATTTTATTACAGCTTGCATTCAGTCATTGTAAGTATCTCAGATTCCACTTTCTCCGTAGAACAGTATAAGTTAAAGGGACACTGTCCGTAAGTAAGCAGATATTGAGCATAACCAAATAACTGGCTGACTTTTATTCAGTGAAATGTATACATCAAAACATGAGGATAGACCGTAAGAAGTATGTAGGAATACATTCGTGAGTTTGAAGAAAAAAAAAGTTTAAATTATTATATGTAAATAAAGTGGGACCCACAATATTTACCTTTTCTGCGATCACGTGACTTCCATTAGCGCATTAGGTTTTCACCACAGTATGTATTGCGAAATATGTATAGCCCGCTTAGCTCAGTCGGGAGCGTGAACGACCACTATTATTACTGTGAGTGTAATTTTAGTTTGGGCTGTGAGTTCAAACGCACAAAGCGGATTTACTTTTTTTTGTAACGCTATTGAATTCCGTTAAACAATCTTGCTTTTAATTAGTAAATATTCAATAATGTTTAGTGTGTAATGTTTGCGAACATAATTATTGTGTGTTTTACAAGCTAAAAGTTACGGACAGTGTCCCTTTAAAGATTTAGACTTTGAGTCTTAATATCAATGAAAGTTCAAAAAACACCTTTATTGGAAAATAAACACCAGAGTTATAGCCCTTGATTTATTGAAACAAGTTTTATTTTTGCTTTGTTAATCTGTAGCTACTTTAATCTGTAGCTACTTCATTTTTCATCTTGTTTAGAACGATAATATCAAGAGGACCAGCCATATCGGACTCACCGCCATCTCTCCCCCATATACCATACAGCTATAAACAAGTAGAGCGATACAAGCCCTCTTGTTATCAAGTCTCCACTCTCCTCCCTAGCCATATAGTATAACATATCCTTAGAAGTAAATCTGCACTGAAGTCTGATTGCCGTTTTAAAGAATTATATATTGTTTGCATTTGTTTTGTTTCTTTTATATTTCAGGCCGATCTGACATTTTACGACAAGCAAAAATATTTGCATTTATCAAGGTGGTTTTGCAATGTAAGTATAAATAATAACCATTTTATGGGCAAGTTATCGCAAATCCCCACACATTTTAATTGAAACATAAATAAAAGACCCCCATTAGCTCCTCCAACCCAACCCCACTCCCCCACCATACCCTAGCTTTTGATACGTTGCAGAGTAATTTAATTTTTGTGAATTTGATATTTAGTGCCAAAGCCAACTAGTAATGTGTCCACACAGATGCCCCCACCAACAACACGATTAGCAGAAAATCTCAAATTTTACGGGGGGCAAAGGCGGTAACTCAGGTAATACATGGTCAAGTTTGATGCAGAATCGATATTCACATCTTGACATCACTGGAAAGCATCCTATAACGTTTCGAAACAATCAGTTGAAAATTGTGGGAGGAGATATACACACAAACCATTTTAACTTAAAATTTGACGAAAAAAGGTCCGTAACTCTGGTAATACAAGATCAATTTTGAAGCGGAATCGACATGCACATGCACATCTTAACATCATAGGTAAGCATCCTGTTAAGTTTTAAGACAATCGGTTGAAAACTGGGGGAGTAGATAGACATACAAACTTTTCGAAACGGGCAGTCACTTGGACGGACGGACATGGCTAACGCTATATGCCCCCACACGATTCGGTGGTGGGAGCATAAAAATAATATTATCATGACAAGAACAATTTAAGCATGATCCTATTTGTTTTTCTTTCAGATGCAACAATCCAAGAACATTCGGCAGTCGTTATCCCCAGTCACATTCTCAAAGACACAGCTATACACAGGTTCTGCACATTGACATGGACTGGAATTTAATGATATTTAAATACTTGAAATCATATTTGTGTTGTGAACAGCTGATAGGAAGAACACTACACAGATAGATGCTCTTGTCTGGAAGGATAATGCTTTTGTGGATCCAGTCAGTGTGAATTTAAACTGTTTACAGAATATGACAACTGTTAATGTTTTTTAACTGTTGTTAATATAGACAAGAGTTATTCAAGAAGCTAAAACTCACACGTCTTTGTTTTGAATTGATTCTATGCTGGAAATCAAAACCAATGTATTTCCCCACCAGTTTCCTTCTGTAGCAAAGTCAAAACGAGGCTAGTATGAGAATTAAAACATGTTGCCTAATTTTGTTAAAAACAATTGTTTCACCTGTTGCTTAATGCACTGTGCCCTGTCATTTTCTGGGTCAGATCCCACTGAGTCTCCCAGTTAATCCCATTTCGGCAATGCCGTTATAAATCTGTCCTAAATTTGTCTTCTGCTGTGCATGTTTTTATTTCAAACGTACAAACAGGTTTTGTATAGTTCCCTGCTGCCTCAAACTTGAATTGCATTGCGACAAAGTCGTTATAAGCAGCCCTTTACCCGGAATTTATTGTCTTCTATGCACATTTCCAGTATGTCTTTTTATTGCATTTTCACATCTCAGTTACAACTGTCCCCAGTCGTATCTCTGATTGAAACCAGCGATAAATAAGTGTGGGCAAGGGCAGTTGATATTTTAGAACAGACTGTAAGTCATGGTTAATCATTTCCGTTTAATTGCAATTTAAAAAATATCTACTTTAAAATTATTAATAACAAGCGTATTGTAATAATCTAGATGTAAATTGACCGTAATATTGATTATTGATCTGTTTATATTACCTCTTCATCTTGAAATGGAAACATCTGGTCAATACATTCCGTCTCTCGTTCCCAGATAAGTGATGAGTTGTGCCAGATGGTTTACAAAGTGTACCATTATGAAACTCTGGCAAGCGAAAATGGTTTATTGTAAACTGGTACAGACCAGTTTCTTTACACTGCCACTTATGTTTTTTACCAGTAACATAATATGCTTAGACACATAAAAAAATGTATTTTAGTCATATTTATTTTTATCCATTTAACATTTGTTATCCAATAATGGAATGGAATTGAAATGGGTTTTACGGCGCACCAACACATGAAAGGTTATATGGTGCCTAACAGGAATGAATATGCCAGGCTCATCCTCCATTTACATCAAGATAAAATATGGAGAATGGGCCTAGGACCTTCTAACCTGCAGAGTTCTGCAAATTCTATAGTAGATATTCCATTTACGTTTGCACATGCGGCGTCATGATGAATACCTTAAATGAGCATGATAAAAAATGATAAAATGAACATGAAATGGGGTCCTACCCCTCTGCCTCAAGCGGGATTTGCAGTGGTTGTATTCTACCCCGGCAACCACAGGGATTATCCAATAATGGATAATTTGTGTAAAGCTATTGATATTTTGTAAAATAAATTTTTGACAAAAGAAACGCTGATGTATAACATAGATTTTACAAATGATTCTCAAAATGTTCATTATTGTATTCTCAGAACACTAAATTGGTGATTCTAGAATGTTGTCGTTCAATAATGATAAATAAATACGAAATGCATCATATATATCTGCTGTGTTTTCATCAAACTTCCAGACTATTACATGCCCATGTTCTGAATAAATATTATTTTATATACAGAGGATCTTACATTCATGACTGTGTATTAT
The DNA here is from genome assembly GCA_037043455.1 of Cyrtodaria siliqua. NCBI lineage: Eukaryota > Metazoa > Mollusca > Bivalvia > Adapedonta > Hiatellidae > Cyrtodaria > Cyrtodaria siliqua. Next base: position 62,819 of record JAWPHD010006310.1, on the reverse strand, counting down.
TGATTTTAAATAAACTTGTAGGATAAAATGATAGGATACGTGACAATGCCTGGTAGCCCATCTTTTTATCCAATGAGTTTATTAAAGTCAATAATACACAGTCATGCATGTAAGATTCTATCACATAATACACCTTTGACGTGATCATTTCACTTTAATGTTGTCAACTTACCTTGTATACGGTGGCAGTTTGTCATGAAGTCGTTTTGTTGTTTATCACATAACATGCGGTATGGGAGTGTAATAACACCATTCAGTATTTTCGATATTCCACTTGTGGTATAATATAATGTTAATGACGTCATGGATGTCACGTTAATGTACGTTTTCTGACGTAATGTGACGTTATAAGTTATGTGATAAATAGAATCTAACATTTGTTCTCATTTATTATTGAATTTATTAAACTCGTTAGCAAAAAATGATATAATGCTCGGCAAGAGCCTCGCATTATATCATTTTGCCAACTCGTTTAATAAATTCAATAATGAATGAGTACTCGTGTAAGATCCTCTATTTATATGACGTCAGCTACGTTACTCGCCTGTAAAACGTTCACACTTCATATAATGCGACACCTTTAACTAAATTAAGCGTTTTATAAATTAAAGATTTAAAATAATGATAAATATGTAAGGTGTCTGAGTGTATTGTATGATTTACCATGCAGACGACTGGGACTAAGTGTTTTACTGTACACAGTAATTTGGACCTCATTTGCATCTATAATCCACTAGTGTATTACGATAAATAAGTCACGGCTTTATTACATTCCCAGAAGCCATGTTATGTGATAAATGCATGTTATACATGTGCATTGGTGCGACTATAGTTGAACTGGATTAATCTAAATCTACAAGATGTCCTTTTACAGCCTCTCTGGCAGCAGGCACCACGTACAAGTTTCACAATGCTTTCTTGGGGCGGGCCAGGGCAGTTCTCAATGGCACCAGATAATGATTCTGGCTATAGCTTATAATGGAAATAAAGAATACATATAAACCTTTAATGGTAATCATGTCCCTTTAAGGTGTAAAAGGTTTAAAATTGCATTTAATACTGTGATTTGTCTGACAGCTTATAACTTAAAGGGGCAAACAACAAGCTTGCTTTTTATCGTAACTATCTTTTAATATACTTTATGAGTAGTAATATTTGGTAATCTAGTAACAAATTAATTTTACAACATCTCATGGGTTAAATATGGCTGCACAACAGCTTTAATGCGACTGATCGGCCATATTAAGTTGTTACGAGGATTGGTAAAGATATCCAATACAAACATATTTTAGATCATATATTTTATTCCCGTAAAATAAATATAGTATAACAGCGTTATATGAAAATGATATGTACCAATACAAGCTGTAATGAAAATCTTACACCTGATGCCAGTATGAACCCATGCCTCTTTTATAAGGCTTATATACAAACTAGATGGGTGTTCCGCACAACGTGTGTCGCCTGTCAATGCTTTGTCAGTATAACAAGGTTTTTTGGACCCAGATAAATGACCGACAAACTGGCCGACTAAGTTTTCGTGAAAAAAAAATGAGTATTTAACCCACACTATGACCTTCAGTGTGCCCTTGACCTTTATATTTTAGTATGGTCATGTTGATGTTGTCATGACAAGTATATATTGAAAGATTGATGAAGAAATAAAAAGAATTGAGAAAGTTCTAGCCAACGTTAATTTTTGGTGAAGGAAAAAAAAAGAGTATTTAACCCATATAATGACCTTCAGTGTGACTTTGACCTTTATATTTTAATATGGTCATGTCGATGTTGTCATGATGAGTATATATTGAAAGTCTGATGAAGAAATATCAAGAAATGAGAAAGTTATAGCCAACGCTAAGTGTGGTCATGTCGATGTCATGACGAGTATATACTGAAAGTCTGATGAAGAAATATCAAGAAATGAGAAGGTTATAGCCAAGGTAAAGTTTTCGTAAAGAAAAAATGAGTATTTAACCCATATAATGACCTTCAGTGTGACCGTGACCTTTATATTTTAGTATGGTCATGTCGATGTTGTCATGACGAGTACATATTGAAAGCGATCAAGAAACGAGAAAGTTGTAGCCAACGTTAAGATTCCGCGACGGACGGACGACAAAGTGATCCCTATGTATCGCATTTCTCTTCGAAAAGGCGACACAATAAACCAGTGCATTGACCAACCCTGAAGTGTTGTTACATGTTTATTTCACATCTGTATACTTTTAACCAATCTTTATCTGAATTTCTTTTTCCCCATTATTATACTCCGTTTAACTGAACACAACAATTCCATACTGCAATATGGATTTTGGGACTATACGAAAGGCTGTAATTTTTCCTATATTATATTGGTGTGGATAAAGAGATCATTATACAGGGTGAGTATAATACATAAGTATTAATCTAGATCTACTAGATGTAATTGTACAGCCTCTCTGGCAGCAGGCACCACATACAAGTTCACAATGCTTTCTGGGGTCAGGGGCCAGGACAGTTCTCAATGGCACCAGATAATGATTCTGGCTGTAGCATATGAGGAAATAATAATACATATACACCTTTAATGGCAATCATGTCCCTTTATTTCATGTAGTAATATTTGGTAATCTAGTAACAAATTAATTTTACAACATCTCATGGGTTAAATATGGCTGCATAACAGCTTTAATGCGACTGATCGGCCATATTAAGTTGTTACAAGGACTGGTAAAGATATCCAACACGAACATATTTTAGATCATATATTTTATTATATTTATTATATGAAAATGATATGTACCAATACAAGCTGTAATGAAAATCTTACATCTGATGCAAGTATGAACCCATGCCTCTTATAAGGCTTATATACAAATAAATCAGAGCATTGACCAACCCTGAAGTGTTGTAACATGTTCATTTCACATCTGTATACTTTGAAACAATATATTTGTCTACCATATGATATGATCCCCCATCCCCCCCCCCTCTTCTATGATCTCCGACCCCTCTTATTATACTCTTAGATGTTCCCAACCCCCCCCCCTCTTCTATGATCTCCGACCCCTCTTATTATACTCTTAGATGTTCCCCCCCCCCCACCCCACCCTCTTCTATGATCTCCGACCCCTCTTATTATACTCTTAGATGTTTTACATTTGTCCGACTGAACACAACAATTCCATACAGAAATATGGATTTATAACAAAGAAATCTGTATTTTTTTCTATATTGGTGTGGATAAAAAGGTCATTAATACAGTGTGGGTACTATAGTGAGTTTAGTTGGGACACAAGTCGCCAAACAGTACCTAGTCATTTCCTGGACCAAACATGGATTCTGCCTGCTGAGTACTCATTCAATATACTTCAGAATTGTACTCAATATTGTCCATTGCCTTTTTTTTATTTCACACCTGTTTATTTTTCTCTGAAGACAATTCAACAAAATCTGTATTGAAATACTGAGTTTTAGCTCGACAGATCAAAATCTGCAGAGCTTATGCCGTGGTGCATTGTCCGTCTGTCCGTCCATCCGTAAACATTTTTGTGGCGACTACTCCTCTGAAACTATTTGACAGATTTTCATGAAACTTCACAGGAATATTGCTCTTGGTGTATTGTTGACCCTAGCAAAATTTCAGGTCGGCCGAAAATTCACGATGACCGCGATGGCTAAAAATTTGTAGTGTCTACTTCTCGAAAACTATAAGTGATATTGGACTTTTTCTAAAATGAACAGCATGACATGATGTTGGTCCTTGTTGAAAATTATTTTGATTCAACATTAAACATGGCTCCCAGCAGCTATCTTTGTTTACATAGAGTTATATAGTAAAAACTTATAGCGACTACTCCTCTGAAACTACAAGACATATTTTCATGAAACTTCACAGGAATGCTGATCTAGCTCTCAAAACCTATCAGTAGAGCTTCAAGGTCATTGAGCTCTTGTTGAGACTACTGGTACTGCAATATGGAAAAAATAAAGCTTCTTTTTTTAACTCTGTCCCACAAATCCATAATTCAGTACAGGTTTTTAGTACTCTGTCGCAGTAAAGTACATTAGTGGACAATAATGGATCATCACGTGGCAGAGAAGACAGCAAAAAGTATGCCAAAATTATACAGATGGGAAATAAAATAAATGTACCAGTAAATGAGATTTTTATATTTCAAACTTTACATTGTTTTCCGATATGTTTAACGTGTTGAACGACACTGCATATGGAATGACACTGCATAATGATTTGTGTGTTTGAATGTGGTAGAGGCTAACCAACCCATTTTTCCTGGGTAGAACCAGTACTGTATGCCTCTCGCCATCCGTAAGAGGCAACACTTTCTCACTTGACAAGTCGAGCTTCCAGTGCAATTCCAACCCACAGCGGTGAGAGGCGAGGAAGTGTTAGATGCAGCGTCTATCCCGGCCACGGAGGCGCTCTCTGCATACTGAATGACAATAATGAATGACGTGTTTTATTTCAGATAATTGAATTGAATTGGGTTTTAAGGTGCACCAACACATGAAAAGGTTATATGGCACCTAGCAGGCATGAACATGCCAGGCTAATCTTCCATGTACATCGAGACAAAATATGGAAAATGGGCCTAGAACCTTCTCACCCTGAACTGCAGAGTTGCTGCAAATTCTATCGTAGAAATTCCATTTACGCTTGAGCCACGTTTATTGTTTTTCTGCCACTGCTCTTTTGATGCGAGCGAGATAGCACCTGAAACAATGCAGGGATCATGATGAAGATGTTTAATGAACATGAACAAAAAATGATAAAATGAACATGAATTTGGGGGGATTCTACCCCTCTGCCTACCCCTCCAAAGGGATCTGCAGTGGCCCTATTCTTTGCCCCGTGACCAAACTGGGGCACCCGGGAACCACACGGGGTTTATTTCAGATAAAGGAGTAATAATATACCATAACATGTAAAAGGATCGCAATGAAAGACAATGCTAACAGAGTTCCTTTCCTGAAATAAATGAGTGTTCATTAAAAGACGGATCAGTTTGTATAATTCATAAAAGCATACTAGGACAATATCAGAAAATGAAGATATATATACAACCTATGTGATGAGAAGAAAGAATGATGTTATATGGCACCAAACGGGAATGAATATGCCAGGCTCATCCACTATTTACATTGAGATAAAATATGTGATAAGTAGAACAATATATACAACCTTTGTCATGAGTACAACTTTCAAGCTCCAAAAGAAGCTTGAACACTTAATTTAAATATCACCTCATTTATAAGCACATGTTAAGCATTGTAAAACGGGTTTGAATATAACATTCACAAGCAAAGGTTTCACCTCCTATTTAACCTGAACAGCATATGCAAAGTATTGCATAAAGGTTTCCACATTAAAATTGCACATGCACACATATTTTTTTTATATAAAAGTATCCTCTCTCATATAAACACTATTCCATTATCAGTATGTTTAATCAAGTTTTAGTTTTTAAAAAAAAAGGCTTTCAACAGATTTGTGAATAAAAATGTCATTATAAGTCACAGTTTTTCATTTCACCTTCGACATGTAGCTTTAACAAAACAGATCTATATTTATCTAGCAATGAAATTAGTATTTTGCTTTATTTGTTCAAAGTCAGTTTTACTTTGAAGCTGCATGTAAGTATTTAAAATACCTGTGGTTATAAGGAGTATTTAAAATAGGATTTTTGTTGTGCACCAAAATAATTTTTTTTGAATTGGCTTAGAAAGTATTAAATCTGATTTGCTAACATACAAATTAAATTATATCGAGTAATACCATTAAGTTTTTGCAGTACCAATATTACCATGATTTATACTGATTTAGTTTTAAATTTTTGTCTCTTATAAATTAAACATAACATGGATTAATCAGAGCTCTAGTCAAATACTCAATCATATCGATAGATATAATTTCAATATCACCTTAATAAAACATGATCTGGTTTGCCAAATAGATTTTGTTAAGAAAACCACCTCTAAACTTGGAAAATATTAAGAGTATGTGTTTTATAAGTATGGAATAAACTATATCAGAAGCCAGAATACATTTCGACTCCGACTCAACTAGTGCTTACACACATGGATATGCTACCGGTACATGTTATTCTGTCTTGGTATTGCATATGTAGAGAAAAAGGCACGTGGAAAATAAACACATGATCCTTGATACTAGTATTCAATAAACCCTAATGTTATTAAATTAAGATGAAAATCTGTATATTAAACATGATCTTGTTTTGTTTGTTTTTTATATTTAATATCAATGTGAAGTTTTTGACACTTTTCTATAATTTTTACAGATCTTATATTATACAACATTGGGCATTAGTCAAATAAATAAATAAACCGTTTTATATACAACCTCATTAAAATCACGCCACAATACCCTACAGTACTAGATGTGGACAGTATCAAACGTAGTTAGGATCTGGTTTTAAAGGGACACATGGCAATCTTGAATCTTTATCAAGCATTAAAATTTGCCTCTAGATTTATTAATCCAGTATCATTTTGACATTACATCTGCTTGCATATATTTAAATACAATTATATGTTTTCAACGTTTCTTCCTTATTCTACCATAGGTTTGAATATATTATTGGTGAAATGTAATCAACAGTTAGTAATATGCAAAAACAATTTGCTTTGTGCTATTCTTATAATTAATATTAATGATTGAACAAATGCAATTTATGTAGAAAAATCTTTTTAAAAATCAAGATTGCCGTGTGTCCCTTTAATGAGATTGATTTTATACATAAACTTATGTCATGTTTATTAACAGTGTTTTATCGCAATATCCTAATAATATAGGATTATTTATGGGATGTACACAAACGACACTTCATGGCATCCAATCTCATCAATATCTGGAAACACTGACAAAAACTTGCACCACAAATTCCTGTGTGAATAGTAAATCCTGAAATCTTGGTCGTACAGGTTCTTCAGCATGGCGAGTCCCTTGTAGTACTGGAGATTGTTGGGTTCCCCGGCAATGGCAATGTGCAGCTCCATCACCAGTTGCTTCACGTTCTTAATTCCATCAGATTCAAAAATTTGCATCAGCGTTTGCCACTCATACTGCTCTATGTCAATCTTGAGAATGTCAATCTTGGTCTGAAATTTTGATCTATGAATCTGTAGGCCTTAAAAAAACTTTTCTTTGGCCAATTGTTTTCATTATGTAAATATTTATTTAAATACAAGTCCATGCAGAAAAATAAGCTACAAAGTTTAAACATTGCAATATATGTGGAAAAATGAATAAATTTTATTAATTTGATGAAGGAGGAATGTTTGACTTTGTGTGGTTATCCACAAGTACCTGTATTGGCCAATTTTCTGGCTATAGTTGTCAGTTGATGCCAGGGAACGTTTAAGCCAATAGTGTACTGGTCAATTTTCAGACTATAGTCATTAGATGTGCATTTGAGAGTATCTTTATTCTCCTGTGTTTCTTGTAAAAGTACCTTTATCATGCTTATAACAGTAACTGTTATATACAGACAGTAACTGTTATATATAGACAGTAACTGTTATATACAGACAGTAACTGTTATATATAGACAGTAACTGTTATATACAGACAGTAACTGTTATATATAGACAGTAACTGATATATACAGACAGTAACTGTTATATACAGTTTCAATTGAAATGGGAGTTTCTTGCTGAGACTATCCAGAAATGTTTCTATCATGTTTAAAAATTAAATTGCTTTTTTTAGATCACCTGAGCCGAAGGCTCAAGGTGATCTATTGGGATCACTCTGCGTCCGTCGTCCGTCCGTCGCCCGTCCGTCGTCGTCGTCAACTTTTCTTCAAACGACTTCTCCTCAGAAACCGCTTGGCTAATTTAGACTTAACTTCACATGGATGATCCTTAGATGAATGCTTTTTAGATTTGTTAAAATTAGGTCAGCGCGACATCCAAGATGGCCGCCATTGCCATATATGGTCGAAACCTTAAAAAATCTTCTTCTCCAGAACCGCAGGACAGATTTCAACAGTTTTTCTTTTAAAATGATCGCCAACGCCTATACTATCAAGTTTGTTCAAATAAAGTCCCCGGGGTCAAAAATGGCCGTGCCCATGGGATCCAAAGTTTGTATATTGAGATTTTGCATGTTTTTCATGTAGACATATGGGAAAAAACTTTAAAAAATCTTCTTCTCTGAAACCACAAGGCACAGAGCTCTCATGTATTACATGTAGCATCAGATTATGGTCCTCTACTAAGTTTGTTCAAATGGTGACCCTGGGGTCAAATTTGTCCCCGCCCCGAGGGGTCACAGTTTTACATAGACTTATATAGGAAAACAAAATAAAAAATCTTCTTCTCGGAAATTACAAGAGCCAGAGGTTTAATGTTTTGCATTTACTATAAGTATATGGTCCTTGAGCAAGTTTGTTCAAATGGTGACCCCCGGGTCACATTTGACCCCGCCCCAAGGATCACATGTTTTGCATAGACATGTATAGGGAAAAACTTAAAAAATCTTCTTCTCTGAAACTGCAAGAGCCGGAGGTTTAATATTTTGCATTTGCTATAAGATTATATTCCTTTACCAGGTTTGTTCAAATGGTGACCCTGGGGTCACATTTGGCCCCGCCCTGGTGGTCACAGTTTTACATAGACTTGTATAGGGAAAAACTTAAAAAATCTTCTTTTCTGAAATACAAGAGCCAGAGGTTTAACATTTTGCATTTACTATAAGATTATGGTCCTTTACCAAGTTTGTTCTAATGGTGACACTGGGGTTACATTTTGCCCTGCCCCAGGGGTCACAGGTTTTACATAGACTTGTATAGGGAAAACCTTAAAAAATCTTCTTCTCCGAAACTGCTTGAGCCAGATGTTCAATATTTTGCATTTGCTATAAGCTTATAGTCCTCTACCAAGTTTGTTCAAATGGTGAAGCTAGGGTTACATTTGACCCCACCCCAGGGGTCACATGTTTTACATAGACTTGTATAGGGAAAAACTTAAACAATCTAATCTTCTCTGGAACTGCTTGAGCCAGATGTTCAATATTTTGCATTTTCTTCAAGCTTATGATCCTTTACCCAGTTTGTTCAAATGGTGACCCTGGTGTCAAATTTGGCCCCGCCCCGGGGGTCACAGTTTAACATAGATTTATATAGGAAATTTTTTAAAAATCTTCTTCTCTGAAAGTACAAGAGCCAGAGGTTTAATATTTTACATTTACTATGCGCTTATGGTCCTTTACCAAGTTTATTAAACTGGTGACCCGGGGTCACATTTGGCTCTGCCCCAGGGGTCATATGTTTTACATAGACTTGTATAGGGAAAAACTTAAAAAATCTTCTCTTTCTGAAACCACAAGGCACACAGCTCTCCTATATTACATGTAGCCCTTGGGTCACGATTGGCCATGCCCCAGAGGTTACACCTTCATTTTGTCTTTGATCTTTACCAAACTTTGTCATTGTCTTTATATCAATGTTGGTAAACAACAGAGGCCACATTTCTCGGACAATCTTAACCATACTTGCACAGATTGTATATGATCATAAGATTTCGAAGAAGTTCCATAATGGACAATTACTCAGGTGATCGATATAGGGCCATCTTGGCCCTCTTGTTTTTAATAACAAAATAATGGCTATAGGTATTTAAGTAAAACACTGACTTATTTAACTCTTAACCCGCTAAGCACGGCTATAATAGCCTTTGCGTCCATTGTCAACTCACTGGCTGATCAGAGTTTACAATTTCCGGCTGTTATCAGACATTTCCCCCAAAACACCCCTTTGTCACATAAATGGAATGGTCTTAATTCAAAGAAAGAACAGTCCATTATATATATGTAGCAGGTTAAGGGTTAATAAAGAACATATATTGGATACACTCCCTGAATAGGCACGTTTTTAAATCTGGAAATAGGATACAATGATCAATACTATGACTGTGAAACTGGGAATGCTTTTGTCAAGTGTCTCATCTGAAACATGTAAAATGCCTGATAGCAGTACGGCCACACATTGTTTTAAAATAAGGATCTTACATGAAAGCCTGTCTAAAATTGTATGTATTAAACAAGTTGAATAAAATAATATGATCCGAGGCTTCAGGAACAGATTCAGACATGACTATCTGTATTATATGAAACTGTAAGAATCACGCTCTGTTATAGCTACATAAAAGACACATCGAGTGTATTAATAACAAGAGGGCCAAAATGACCCTAAATCAATCACCTGAGGATCTTTGCAATAATGAAAAAATTGTCCTCTCGCAAATGCTGATTGAAGATGTTTTTAAGTCTTTCCTTATGTAAGTCTATGTAAAAACTCTACATACAAACTTTGGACCCAGGGGTTGCAGTCATCTTTGTCCCCAGGGATTTCAAATGAGCAAACTTGATAGACATGGGATTAGCAATCATTAATAATAATAAAGAACAAGAAAACAAGGGGGCCTGTGGATGCCCTACAAGCTAAAATTGCTCTTATATCAAGAGTTCCATCATTAAATTCCTTTCAATACCTTTTTACAAGTGCAAAACACAACAACAATCCTCAACCAAAATTTATATATAAACCCACAACTCCATGCTAACAATTTAAAAGAAGATTTTTTAAGTATTTCCCTATACAAGTCTATGTAAACATTTGACCTCTGGGGCGGGGGCCAAATGTGACCCAAGGGTCACCATTTGTACCAACTTGGTAGAGGACCATAAGTCTATTGAGCAAACGCAACACATTAAACCTCTGGCTCTTGTAATTTCAGAAGAAGATTTTTTATTTTCCCTATATAAGTCTATGTAAAATATGCAACATCTTTATATACAAACTTTAGAAAAATTAAACAAAAGAAAAAACTCATCCAAATAGGAAACAAAAATAACAAGAGGTCAATGACCTTGAAGCTTTACTGATAGATTTTTGATAGCTAGGTCAACATTCCTGTGAAGTTTCATGAAAATCCATCAAGTAGTTTCATAGGGGTAGTCGCTACAAGTTTTCATTATATAACTATGTAAACAAAGATGGCGGCGGCCATGTTTAATGTCAAATCAAAATAATTTTTGACAAGGATCAACATCATGTCATACTGATCATTTTAGAAAAAGTCCCATATCAATATCACTTATAGTTTTCAAGAAGTAGTCGCTACAAACTTGAATTTTGAAAATCTATTTTTAGCCATGGCGGCCATCTTGAAGTTCCGGCCGACCTGAAATTATGCTAGGATCAATTAGACATCAAGAGCAACATTCCTGTAAAGTTTCATGAAAATTCGTCAAGTAGTTACAGAGAAGTAGTCGTTACAAGTTTTTACTAGATAACTATGTTAACAAAGATGGCCGCTGACAGCCATGTTAAACATCGAATCAAAGAGATTTTCGGCAAGGAACAACCTCATGACATGCTGATCATTTTAGACAAAGTCCCATATCAATATCACTTAATATAGTTTTCAAGAAGTAGTCTCCATAAACTTGTTTTTCGAAAATCTATTTTTAGCCATGGCGGCCATCTTGAATTTCCGGCCGACCTGAAATTTTGCTAGGAACAATTAGACATCAAGAGCAACATTCGTGTGAAGTTTCATGGAAATCCGTCGAGTTGTTTCAGAGGAGTAGTCGCTACAAGTTTTTACTAAATAACTCTATGTAAATAAAGATGGCAGCCATGTTTAACGTTGAATCAAAACGATTTTCGACAAGGACCAACATCATGTCATGCTGATCATTTTAGAAAAAGTCCCATATCAATATCACTTATAGTTTTCAAGAAGTTGTCGCTACAAACTTGTTTTTTAAAAATCTATTTTTAGATTTGGCGGCCATCTTGGATTTCATATCAACATCAATTTTTGCTAGGATCAACTAGACATCATGGGCAACATTTCTGTAAAGTTTCATGAAAATCCATTCAGTAGTTTCAGAGTTGTAGTCGCTACAAAAAAAAAGTTTACGGACAGACAGGCGGACAGACGGACGACGGACGCTGCACCACGGCATAAGCTCTGCTGATCTCTGATCAGTAGAGCTAAAAATGATTAATAAAAAACAAATTTAAAAAAAACACCTCCAATGGGATTTGAACCCACGGCCTTAGCTTCCCAGTGTACAAGTAATTTAAAGATTTTTCTATGGTGGCCATCTTGAATGTCGTGTTTACCTAATTTTAACAAATTTGTAAAACATTCACATAAGGATCATGCATGTGAAGTTTGGTCAAAATTGACCAAGCTGAGAAGAAGATTTTTTAAAAAAAAATCCCTAAGTAAGTCTTTGTAAAAAATGTGACCTCTAGAGCGGGGCCAAATGTGACCCCGGGATCACCATTTGAACATAAGCTTATAGTAGACGCAAAATATCTGGCTCTTGCAGTTTCAGAGAAGATTTTTTAAGTATTTTCCTATACAAGTAATAAAACTTGTGACCCCTGTGGCGGGGCCAAATGGACCCCAGGATCACCATTTCAACAAACTTGGTAAAGGACCATAAGCTTATAGTAAATGCAAAATATTAAACCTCCGGCTCTTGTAGTTTCAGAGAAGATTTTTGATTTTTTCCCCTATATAAGTCTAAGTAAACCTGTGACCCACACGGCGGGGCCAAATTTGACACCAGGGTCACCATTTGAACAAACTTAGTAGAGGACCATAAGCTGATGCTACAAGTAATACATGAGAACTCTATGCCTTGTGATTTCAGAGAAGAAGATTTTTTTAAGGTTTTTCCTGTATGTCTATGAAAAACATGCAAAATCTCAATATACAAACTTTGGACCCCTGGGGCACGGACATTTTTGAATCCGGGGACTTCATTTGAACAAACTTGCTAGTCTAGGCGTTGGTGATCATTTTAAAATGCATTCATCTAAGGATCATCCCTGTGAAGTTTGGTCAAAATTGGCCAAGTGGTTTCTGAGGAGAAGTCGTTTGAAGCAAAAGTTAACGACGACGACGACGACAGACCTTCGGCTCAGGTGATCTAATAAAAATCTCACAAATGGTTCATGCCAGAACTTAATAACAATAACACACCTTTGAATGCCCCAGAGAGGACAGTAGTCCCTTCAGAGTGTTCATGTTCCATCCGTTGCCCAATGTCTCCTCCCTGTCTGACAGACCAATCTTGTGGAACCACAGTTTAGTGCCCCGCTGACCTTCGGTTATATTCATGCTGAAAAGATCAATTAAGTTCTGTTGCCTGATTGAATTAACATGACACCAGTTGTCAATCATTGATTCATTTAACCAATCAAACCGATAAACAATAGCACGTGCAACTGTATTGTAATAAAACATATTGTCAATATACTCCGACATCAACAATCGCCGGAGATATCTACCGTAAGTACTGGTGTCATGTTAATTTTTAACAGAAATACAAGTAGATCTCTTTAATTGTGCATATATCTCATAAATGTTTTTTGTTGCTGTATTTTTTAGTCAAAATTGGTTGGTATATTTATAAAGCCATTATTATAACTTGTACAAATAAGTACTCAAGTCAATCACAATAATACCAGTTTTTATTAATTAACTACTTAATATCTGCCATGGTTTGCAGGAAACTGCACGCATAATATGGTAAAAACAAGGCCAATATGGAGAGAAACTCGGCCAATATGAGAAAACTCGGCTAATATGAAATTCAAGCAATCTGATTGGATAAGCCAACACGGCCAATATGACCATGGCTTTGTTTTCTTTAAGGACGCCATTTTGAAGAAAAAGCACAACGTCGCAGCTATGTTCGCCTATGTAATGTAGACAGTCAAAATAATTAAGGTTTGATTATTTGTAAATTTGGTTACATTGACTTCGCTGAAATATAGCTATTATCACGTTCGTGTGTGATTTTCCCATGTGCGAGCGATCGGTAACGGGGGAAGATTTATTTGAATCAGATACTTGTTATTAAATGTTATATTGAACAGATACCTCTTGCTTTTTCTTACCTGTAAATGATATCAAAACATAGGAATAAAAAGATATTAAGTAGTTAATTAATAAAAATGTCATTGTTTTCATATTGGCCCTGTTATTGGTACAAGGACTGTCATATTGGCCCAAGGCCGAAGGCCGCGGGCCAATATGACAGTCCGAGGACCAATAACAGGGCCAATATGAAAACACTTAAATCTACTGGTTTCATATCAAAATTTACTGACTATGAGAGATACAATAATTATATGAGGAGAAAATAAGCAAATTATTAGACCTTAACATGTAGATCTATGTAGAACAGCTCGACCTGGACACAGAGCACACCTTCATAATCTATTTATAAAGAAGCTGTTGCTGAACATTAGTCTATTTAACTTGAAAGTATGCAAGACAGAAATTTAAATTACTGTGTTTAATGAATTGCTGCTGTTTAATGGCACCTCTACACATTATTTAGAGCTGCTTCCATAGAGGTCATTTGAATATTGGAGGCTGATGGAAGAAAATATAGGGCTACTTAAAAATATATGTCACTGTGCAATCATCTTGAACAGCTGTTGATGACAAAGGACACAACTTGATAGAGTTCAGCCCAAACAGCATTCACATAAAATTGTATTTTAACAGCAAGACCGGTTTTGAAGATGTCGTTTGAAATGTCCTATATTTTTCTATTATCAGTAATGGCAACCATCTTGGACAAAGGTGAAGAATGAAAAACATAAATTTCAAAGTACACCTCCCAAGGAACATTATTGCTAAGTTTCATCAACTCTATTGAGTGGTGTCTGAAGATACGTTTTTTATGAATCGCCAACTGATGAGAATTTCATACCTGGGGTCAAATGAGTGCACTTCACAGTTGAATCTCTTGGAGATTTGGTCATCAAAACTGAAGTCGTTGTTTATCCTGCAATACGGTAGAATAATATACATTATACACAGGAAAAATATCTAGGCATAAAATTTGTATGTTTTACATATGTGATATGTATGTAGTAACACATATGTAATACATATGAAAACATTTTTTACAAAAAAAATTAACAAGAGGTCAATGACCTTGAAGCTCTACTGATTGATTTTGATTTCAGGAAGTAGTCGCTACAGACTTGTTTTTTGAAAATCTATTTTTAACCGTGGCCGACCTGAAATTTTGCTAGGATCAATTAGACATTAAGAGCAACATTCCTGTGAAGTTTCATGAAAATCCGTCGGGTAGTTTCAGAGAAGTAGTCGCTACAAGTTTTCATTATATAACTCTATGTAAACAAAGATGGTCGCTGGCAGCCATGTTTAACGTCAAATCAAAACGATTTTCGACAAGGACCAACATCATGTCATACTGATCATTTCAGAAAAAGTCCCATATCAATATCTCTTATTGTTTTGAAGAAGTAGTCGCTACAAACTTATTTATTTTAAATCTATTTATAGCTGTGGCGGCCATCTTGCATTTCCGGCCGACCTGAAATTTTTCTAGGATCAATTAGACATCAAGAGCAACATTCCTGTGAAGTTTCATGAACATTCGTCAAGTAGTTTCAGAGGAGTAGTCGCTACAAGTTTTTACTATATAACTCTATATAACCAAAGATGGCCACTGGCAGCCATGTTTAACGTCGAATCAAAATAATGTTTGACTCTGATAACCATCATGTCATGCTGATCATTTTACAAAAAGTCCCATATCAATATCACTTATAGTTTTCAAGATGTAGTCGCTACAAACTTCTTTTTTAAAAATATATTTTTAGCTGTGGCGGCCATCTTGAATTTCTGGCCGATCTGAAATTTTGCTAGGATCAATTAGACATTAAGAGCAACATTCCTGTAAAGTGTCATGAAAATCCGCCAAGTAGTTTCAAAGGAGTAGTCGCTACAAGTTTTTACTATATAACTCTATGTAAACAAAGATGGCCGCTGGCAGCAATGTTTAACGTTGATTCAAAACAATTTTTGACAAGGACCAACATCATGTCATGCTGATCATTTTAGAAAAAGTCCCATATCAATATCACTTATAGTTTTCAAGAAGAAGTCGCTACAAACTTGTATTTTGAAAATTTATTTTTAGTCGTGGCGGCCATCTTAAATTTCCGGTTGACCTAAAATTTTGCTAGGATCAATTAGACATCAAAAGCAACATTCCTGTGAAGTTTCATGAAAATCCGTCAAGTAGTTTCAGAGGAGTAGTCGCTACAAGTTTTCATTATATAATTCTATGTAAACAAAGATGGCCGCTGGCAGCCATGTTTAACTTTGAATCAAAACGATTTTTGACAAGGACCAACATCATGTCATGCTGATCATTTTAGAAAAAGTCCCATATCAATATCACTTATAGTTTTCAAGAAGTAGTCGCTACAAACTTGTTTTTTAAAAACCTATTTTTAGATTTGGCGGCCATCTTGGATTTCACATCAACATGAATTTTTGCTAGGATCAACTAGACTTCATGGGCAACATTTCTGTAAAGTTTCATGAAAATCCATTCAGTAGTTTCAGAGGAGTTGTCGCTACAAAAAAAAGTTTACGGACAGACAGACGGACGACGGACGCCGCACCACGGCATAAGCTCTGCTGATCTCTGATCAGTAGAGCTAATAAATGTCATTAACAGTGAGGGATAAGGGGAGACCAGATATAACGCATATTTCGTCAAAAGTAGGCAACAGCAGCCCGAAATTTTTAACATTATGTTAAATGTATATAAGGAACATTCTGGTAAAGTTTGGTCAAAATCCTCTAAAAAGAAGCAAGATATGCCAGGGCTGTCTTTTGGCTGTTTTTGGGGCCGTTATTCAGCCCCAGTCCCCCACCTGAAAAGTATCTTTTTTTCCCCCACCTCAGTGTCAAAATTCCCCCCTTGAAAAAAAAATAAAATAAAAAATAAATAAACTGAAAGACAGAAGGCTATAATTTTAAGAGAACTAAGTGTTAATTGTGCTTGTGTTGAAGAAAGTAGAACAAAGTAAATGACATAACTGTCATTGGAACTTTCTGAACATAGTCTAACTCTTACAGCTAGTCAACATACATATTTTTCAAGTCTGTTTTGAACCCATTTATTGTTAAATGTATATTGGTTGGCATAAACAACAATAAAATTGTGTTATTGTATGCTTAAGTCCTTGCTTTATTTGTCTATTTAGTGTTATATATCTATTTAATCAGCATGATTTCATTTTATATTGATGATATAATAATGTGTTATGGATGTTTGAACTTTCATGCAAAATTCCCCCTTTTACTGAAATTGACGCGAAAAATATTCCCCCTCTGAGGGACCCGGACCCATTACCCCATGGTAGAAAGACAGCCCTGTACGCATGTCATAGCGGAGGCCAGACGTGACCTATAATTAATTTTGTCAAAAGTAGGTCACAGTGACCCAAATTTCTGCACTTGATGTTAGATGCATTTAAGAAACATTCTGGTGCTATTTTGTGAAAATCCTGCAAGAAAGAAGCAAAAACGTGCAATTCATAGCGGAGACCGGACGTGACTATATTTGATCGAAAGTAGGTCACACCAATCCAAAATTTTGCATATGATGTTAGATGCATATAAGGAATATTCTGGTTAAATATGGTGAAAATCCTGCAAAAAAGAAGCAAGATATGGAAGTCGTAGCAGAGACCGAGCCTGACCTATATTTGATCGAAAGTAGGTCATAGCAACCTGAAATTTTGCACATGATGTTAGATGCATATAAGGAATATTCTGGTGAAATCTGGGGACTATCCCACAAGAAAGAAGCAAGATACACACGTCGCAGCGGAGATCGGACGTGATCCATATTTCGTCAAAAGTAGGTCACTGTGACCCGAAATTTTCCAAATGATGTTAAAGGCATATAAGGAACATTCTGGTGCTTTTTGGTGAAAATCCTGCAAGAAAGAAGCAAGATACGCTGGTCGTAGCAGAGACCGGACGTGGCCTATATTTCGTCGATAGTTGGTCACAGCAATCCGAAATTGTGCATGTGATGTTGTATCCATATAATGAACATTCTGGAAGAATTTGGTGAAATTCTGCAAGTAATGAAGAAGATGTTAAGAAATGAAAATCAGATGCAAGGACGGATGGACGGACGAATGGACGGACGAACGTCAGTAAGGACACACATATTTCATTACCCAAATGAGTAGACGAGACAAGGCTGCGAGGGTCTAAATTCTTTGTCTTCACAAATCTCCCATCCTCCCTCGCCCAGGTTTCCAATACGAACAATCCTGCGACATAACACTTGTACCGTGTTTATGTACCTGCAAATATTTATTATATGAGATAAAAAAAATACAAATTATTTTAACCAAAGATATAAAATACAAAGATAATCGAAAAAACTATTTTACACAAATCTTGTGAGTTAACTGTATTACCATTGTCAGAACCCACGTTTAATTGATACGCAATCATGCCATTGATAACGTACTCAATCGAGCGTGCATTCCGACAATGTTTATTAGCTAAACTTCTTACCATAATCCTGAGAACAGAGCTCTATTGGTCGGGTGCTTGTTTCAGCATTATTTATTCGTACAAACATTATATATCATTAGTATTGGAATTTTAAGTGGTTAATAAAACTACCTTAGTTTTGAAACTGGTTGAGAAATAAATATTTTACATCCGAAATGCTTTTTTGGTGGAGCTTTTCCGTGCAAATTCCTTGTTGATAGGACAGCAAAAAAGTAATCTCAAATAACTTCAGTTAGCCTTAATATTTTGCTGTAAAACTTTCAAAATGTCTTAATTTACATTTATCCAACACATTAAAATCTGTTTTGGGTAAAAAGTACTAAAGAAAAATATGTTTCAGACTGTTTAAGGCAGCAGAATTTTGCATTGAAAAAAAAGCTACCAAAACCAACTTTTGCATGTGAATTTTTATTTCTCAACCAACTTTGAAAAGTAAGGTGTTTTTATTTACCACTAAAGATTCCTGTTTCCCTCAGTGATATACATATTTTATTTATGTACTAGTCAAATTTTGTCTTAAAGTCCAAGACAACTTTGACTAAAACAAGCGTCCCAAACAATAATACGCTTTACACAATCCCCGACATGGCTCTAACAGCTTTACACATTCCCCGACATGGCTCTAACAGCTTTACACATTCCCCGACATGGCTCTAACAGCTTTACACATTCCCCGACATGGCTCTAACAGCTTAACACATTCCCCGACATGGCTCTAACAGCTTTACACATTCCCCGACATGGCTCTAACAGCTTTACACATTCCCCGACATGGCTCTAACAGCTTTACACATTCCCCGACATGGCTCTAACAGCTTAACACATTCCCCGACATGGCTCTAACAGCTTTACACATTCCCCGACATGGCTCTAACAGCTTTACACATTCCCCGACATGGTTCTAACAGCTTAACACATTCCCCGACATGGCTCTAACAGCTTTACACATTCCCCGACATGGTTCTAACAGCTTAACACATTCCCCGACATGGCTCTTACAGCAAGAGATTCTTCAGACATTAGATTACATTAATTATGACTACATGTATAATATTTAGTAATCATGAACATCTCAAATATATATAACAATCACTTATTTACATGTGCATTAAAATTGAAACTAACACTGAAATTGTATTGTTTGCCTTTAAGTATGTTTTGCAATGTAAGTTGACCCTGATGATACCTGTGATAGAGTTCAGCAAGTTCCCTATGCTGCAGCTTCTGCAACTCCTTGAGTGGAGGTATTGTCACCTCTGACAAAACATTACTCTGAAATTAAATTGTAGTTCCATGAATATATACTGCATTTTATAAAGCTATACCAATTTAAACACAACTTTTCGTGCATTGTATGGCAGGGTCCTCTAGCTATTATGAAAGCCACACATAACCAGACACATCCCCTTCTCCAATAATGGAAGGTTCAACAAGCAGCCCAACATTACACCACAGTCATCAAGTCTGAAGACACATTTAACATACAAATAAGCACAAATAAGTCGAGGAATTATAAATTTTACAAGTACTTTCGGAAACATGTGATCAAATAGGTATGGGAATATTATCAGATATGTTTGTTATCAGTGCTCCAGATCTGAGTACAGTACTCATCAAAATATAAAAGAGTGAGTACCAGCTAGCATTAGACTTCTCATTTCAGTACCATCATACTACTGCCTCTAAAATCCTACATTACGTATATAAATTTTTGAAATAGCTGCATTTAACTAAAGCGACAATTATACCCCCGCTACCAGTCGCCACCCCACCCCCACCCCATTCCCCACCCTACCGTTTGTGTAAAGATTGAGTGGAATGGGATTTTCATGATCAGGTAATGGTGGCCTTGACCTTTAACCTACTGACCTCAAAATCAATAGGGGTCGAACTCTCACCACAGGCAGTTCATGATATATTTGCTTCAGGGGGAAAAGGCGTTATAGAGCAGACAAGATTTTTCATTATCGTGTCTTGGTGAGCTTGACCTTTGACCTACGGACTCAAAATCAATAGGGGTCGTCCTCTTACCACAGGCAGTTAAGTTTCATGAGATTTGCTTCAGGGGGACAGGAGTTATGGAGTGGACAAGGTTTTTCATTATGGAGTGGACAAGGTTTTTCATTATCGGGTGCCGGTGACCTTGACCTTTGACCTACTGACCTCAAAATCAATAGGGGTTGTCCTCTCATCAAAGGCAGTTCACCTATGAAAAATTTCATGAGCTTTGCTTCAGGGGGAAAAGAGTTATGGAGCGGACAAGGTTTTACATTATTGGGTGATGGTGACCTTGACCTTTGACCTACTGACCTCAAAATCAATAGGAGTTGTCCTCTCACCACAGGCAGTTCACCTATGAAGTTTCATGAGATTTGCCTCAGGGGGAGAGGAATTATGGTGCAGACAAAGTTTTTCATTATCGGGTCCCGGTGACCTTTGACCTACTGACCTCAAATTCAATAGGGGTCATCCTCTCACGACGGTCAGTTCACCTATGAGGTTTCATGAGATTTGCTTCAGGAGGAGAGGAGTTATGGAGCAGACAATGTTTTTCATTATCGGGCCCGGTGACTTTGACCTTTGACCTCAATACCAAAGGGGTCATCCTCTCACCACAGTCAGTTAACCTATGCAGTTTCATGAGATTTGCTTCAGGGTGACCTTGACCTTTGACATACTGACCTCAAAATCAATAGGGATCATCCTCTCATCACAGGCAGTCCACCCATGAAGTTTAATGAGATTTGCTTCAGGGGGAGAGGAGTTATGGAGCGGACAAGGTTGCGTCTACAGACAGATAGACGGACAGGATTGTTAAGGGGACAATATGCCGAAATACCGCGCACGACCACCTTGTATATTCGGTATGACACATCTGACTTAGGCGTGGAAGGGTGTAATAACAACAAGAGGTCAATGACCTTGAAGCTCTACTGATTGATTTTGATTTCAGGAAGTAGTCGCTACAGACTTGTTTTTTGAAAATCTATTTTTAACCGTGGCGGCCATCTTGAATTTCCGGCCGACCTGAAATTTTGCTAAGATCAATAAGACATTAAGAGCAACATTCCTGTGAAGTTTCATGAAAATCCGTCAGGTAGTTTCAAAGAAGTAGTCGCTACAAGTTTTCATTATATAACTCTATGTAAACAAAGCAGCCATGTTTAAGGTCAAATCAAAACGATTTTCGACAAGGACCAACATCATGTCATACTGATCATTTTAGAAAAAGTCCCATATCAATATCTCTTATTGTTTTGAAGAAGTAGTCGCTACAAACTTATTTATTTTAAATCTATTTTTAGCTGTGGCGGCCATCTTGAATTTCCGGCCGACCTGAAATTTTTCAAGGATCAACTAGACATCAAGTGCAACATTCCTGTGAAGTTTCATGAACATCCGTCAAGTAGTTTCAGAGGAGTAGTCGCTACAAGTTTTTACTATATAACTCTATGTAACCAAAGATGGCCACTGGCAGCCATGTTTAACGTCGAATCAAAATAATTTTCCACAAGGATCTACATCATGTCATGCTGATCGTTTTAGAAAAAGTCCCATATCAATATCACTTATAGTTTTCAAGAAGTAGTCGCTACAAACTTATTTTTTAAAAATCTATTTTTAGCTGTGACGGCCATCTTGCATTTCCGGCCGACCTGAAATTTTGATAGGATCAATAAGACATCAAGAGCAACATTCCTGTAAAGTTTCATGACAATCCGCCAAGTAGTTTCAGAGGAGTAGTCGCTACAAGTTTTTACTATATAACTCTATGTAAACAAAAATGGCCGCTGGCAGCCATGTTTAACGTTGAATCAAAACGATTTTTGACTAGGATCAACATCATGTAATGCTGATCATTTTAGAAAAAGTCCCATATCAATATCACTTATAGTTTTCAAGAAGTAGTCGCTACAAACTTATTTTTTAAAAATCTATTTTTAGCTGTGACGGCCATCTTGAATTTCCGGCCGACCTGAAATATTTCTAGGATCAATTAGACATCAAGAGCAACATTCCTGTAAAGTTTCATGACAATCCGCCAAGTAGTTTCAGAGAAGTAGTCGCTACAAGTTTTTACTATATAACTCTATGTAAACAAAGATGGCCGCTGGCAGCCATGTTTAACGTTGAATCAAAACGATTTTTGACTAGGATCAACATCATGTCATGCTGATCATTTTAGAAAAAGTCCCATATCAATATCACTTATAGTTTTCAAGAAGAAGTCGCTACAAACTTGTATTTTAAAACTCTATTTTTAGCTTTGGCGGCCATCTTGGATTTCACATCAACATGAATTTTTGCTAGGATCAACTAGACTTTATGGGCAACATTTCTGTAAAGTTTCATGAATATCCATCCAGTAGTTTCAGCTGTGAAGTCGCTACAAATAAAAGTTTACGGACAGACAGACGGACAGACGGACAGACGGACAGACGGACGGACGACGGACGCCGCACCACGGCATAAGCTCCGCTGATCTCTGATCAGTTGAGCTAAAAATGGAAAGCATTCCACCGATTATTACATCATGTTTATTGGTACACATGGTGACAAAACTGAATTGTATCAAAATACAAATGCCGACACAGCCACAATGACCGTACTGTATATTCCGTATCGAACAGTGTGAATTAGAAGGTCAGGCGTGCAATATGGAACAATCTACCACTAAATGAAAATCCTGTTTATATTGAACCACATACCTAATATATCTGTGATTGAACATAACAAGATTAACACAACTGAAGCCAAAATCAAGTCGAGTTACCTAATGTTTACTTACATATACTTACATGTATCATTATGCATGCATATGTACAATTTGCCGAGTCACATGATCATTGTAGCAGTTTCACATACGGTCATCTCATTTATTTCGTTTATTAAAGTTAAAACAGAAATCATTTTATAAAATAAAGAATAATCTCTCAGCTCGTCTTTTAGGGCCTCCTCGTGGATTCACAAATGGAGCCAAATGAGACAAAATAATAAAAGTGGCGATAAAAAAATAACTTTGGCTAATGTGATTGGCGAAAGAAATATCCAATGTCAGTCATGAATGTTGTGTATTACTTTACAATCTCGGCATGCTGGATGAGGGTAAAGCGTACAGTTTTACCCTCATCCAACCAAATATGTTCTTTTATTAGTATCACATTTGGCTCCAAAGTGTCTATTCAAAGTAAGCAATCCCTGCAACACTGCCAAACGATAAGCTGTTCTTTAAAGAGTTTTATTTAAACTGCCCTGTATTTTAGTGTTTTTTTGTTTCGTATTTGTTCTTTTCGTGTTTGTGTACTCCTGATGAAGGCGTAAGCCGAAAGCGTTTGAGTTTTTATAAACTGTAGCACTGTATAAATGATTTTTACCCCCATCTGTTAATTTATTCCAACATTTTCGTATCCTCTCGGGGATCCAGTGCTTTTGAAAGGTATTTTGTAGATGTATGTATAACAATTTGCCGTGTCACGTCACTGTCGCAGTTTCGAATTATTACGTTAACGAACGGATATTTTGTTATTTAGTTAGTTTTCAGTAAAGCTAAAACTGAAATCACTTTATAGGAAAAAGAATTAGCTATTAACGTGTCTTTGAATTAGCCATCTAACTGAAAAACTGTTCCCAAAATAAACAATCAGCAACGATATGTAATTTATTTATTTTTCATTTGCCAAGTCACGTCACTGTCGCAGTTTCACATACGGTCAAAGCTAAAACAAAATCAATGTATAGAATACAGAATTGTCTTTCAACTTGTCTTTGAAATAGCCAGCTATCTTAAATACTTTTTCCAAAACAAATAAATTAACACCGATATGTATACTAGGTTTTCTTAGATTAGATCAATTCGCAAGACGGTGTGTAACTTATCGCAACGCGCATGCGCGAAAACCCCTTACCTGTACGCGCATGTATTCATGGGTAAATTATTATTCGGCAGATAAATTGGATTTACATCATGATTCGAATCCAGAGTATGTAGATATATGATCCGATGGTACAGTTGAAAAATCATATTAAACTGAAGATATAACCTTTTTCCAAAGATTTGGTATATAATTATATTTCAATTAACAACTGCACAAGTTTTCATAATCTCAAAAGCAGGTTATTCGGTATTAAATTGAAGATAACAATAACTACATTCAGCGCAGACAACTGGTCCAATTTAGACATCAGGTGACACTTGTTACTGAGAACAGAAACAATGTAAACACATATTATTTACAACAAAGGGGTAAGTTCTCAAATGGCAAACATATTTAAGAGATGACTAGTTTTGATTTAGATATATATTTAAGATATATTAAAGAACCTACATAAATATGATGATACAGTGCTTTGGAGTGTATAGAATCATTGGTAGTTAAAGTAAAGAATCATTTCCTGTTTAAATTCAGTTTTCTCAGCTCATATATTTTAGATTATTTTAAAACTTTCCAGGCTTGAAGATATATCATATAAGCATACATTTATATAACGGTGAAATTATTTGGGACATTTTTCTAAGCAAAATATATCACTAAGTGCAACACCTCTCAGAAAAAATGATTCTATACTACCTGAATGAAGAGTGTTTTTGAAACGAAACATTCATACTGTCACAATAAACTCAGAAATAAATATTTGCTGTTTTAACAAATGTTAGTGACAAAAGTCAAAATGCAATCATCAATTTAATAAGGTAACTTGTTGAAGTTTGGCACTTTTAAGAATAAAATGAAATTATGTAAATATTGGTTCAAAAACGCCTATTAAAAAATTTCAGGACAATAATTTTAGAAATTTTGCTATCATACAACTAAAAGGGTAAATCTAAATAAGAAATTAAATAAACATTTTCCTTTCATTTTAAAATTAGACGTTACTATACCCCGCAAAGGGGATCCGGTCAAAACGTACCCTAACCAAAACGTACCTAGTCAAAACGTACCCAAACATAAGTCAAAACGTACCCAAACAAAAGTCAAAACGTACCCAAACAAAAGTCAAAACGTACCTTACAGAAGCCAAAACGTACATATTCATAACTTTCACATCTGGTCAACTTCCGGTAGGTCAAGATATTCAGTAGGTGAAAATAAAGGGGTTTACTCGGACTTTATCCTCAATTTCTATATGAAAAATGAAAATATTAGACCATCATTTAAATTAAATGTATCCTTATTGGTGTTTTAAAATCAGACAACACCAAAAGAAGATACATAGATGTACACAAAAAACAAAGCTTTTAATATACTTATCTCTACAAACTAGTTTTATAAAGGGCTAAAGTCAGTTGAGCACGAGGGATAAACACCGAGTTTACCCCCTACCAGAATGTGGAGGTGTTTTATTTTATTGATCACTGATTGGTCAAATTATTTTGATGATGTCATGTGAAAGTTATGAATATAAATTAAAGTTACATATGATGTTTTAATGAATAAATACATTGCTTGCATGTTTTTTTTATTATGATTCGACAATTATATTACTTATATTGATTTTTTATTTAAAATTGCTTGCATAATGTACTTGTAGATATGAGTACTACACAGAGGTTTTTGTTGTTTTACCAATGCTATTTGCGCTCAGATGTATTGAGTTTGGTGTAGCAACACATGTTTTTAACCTAAATATAACTCACCTGATGTGTATTTAAATAATAAAATAAGCAAACTAATTAATTAATTATCAATACAATCAACTTTTAATAATTAGCGCTATTTCGGCAAACACGTTTAGCCTAAATATAACTCACCTGAAGTGAATTTAAATAATAAAATTAACAAACTAATGAATTACACACCATTTTCATATGTACGTTTTCACTTTTTTATTGGTACGTTTTGACTTCTCCATAGGTATGTTTTGACTCAAAAATTAATGGTACGTTTTGGCTAGGGTACGTTTTGACTGTAATCCCCGCAAAGCACTGTATCTGGTACGCAGCCAGCATATGCAGTTATTACGAAACTATTCACTCATACACCACTTTGACTGCATGGACAGAACTTGACAATTTTTCTCAATAGGAAGATCGATATTAGTGAAAGCACAACTGTAAGGAAGTAACGGAAATTATTTACCTGTACATTTTCGCCCCAGTGTGGTTTAAAAGGTAAGACATCGGCGACGTAAAATAACAGAACGCAGGAGAAAATCAACAAAGATGCAAAGCCGAGTTTTATCCCGCATTTCAATATATTTCTGGTGGCCAGAGGCATCACTTCATCACATTATCGCTATCATCTATGTTTTAAAAACTTACTATAAACTGATCTCTTATTTCTTTTCTTACAAACGTTAGAAAGTAAGATATATATTGAAAATCGCAGAAGTTACAAATTGTGATTTTGTATTCCGGAAGTAAGCTTAAGGGAGGTTAGTAGTGAATAGGTTTTGCGGTTCCAATATAACACATGCAGTTCATTGTGTCAATCCCATATAAACTAATTGTTTGATTTTAAGTGATTTGCCAACCTGGTGTCAAAAGACTGTTCTTCGGTAAAAGCAGTAGTCTACAGTACATTCCGTATTATAACAGAAACTTTCCTTATTACAACAGAAAATATTGGAAATAGAACTTTCTCGCCACTCTACCCATGACAGTTCGAATCCCACTGGGAGCTCGACTTGTAGGTGAGAAAGTGGCAATTTTTACCGATGGCGGAAAGTATACAGCAGCCTCTATACAGCACTGGTTCTGCATGTACTGGTACTGGGTGGTTTGCCTTCACCACAAAAAAAAATGACCGTCATAATTAAATTTATGTAGACTAAAATGTGCTGAAAATGATGTAATTCAACATTCAACAAACATCAACCATCATCGTTTATAAATTTACAGATAAATAAGTGTTACTTTAACAATACAATTAAAGGAATATTTAAGTAAACAAACCGATAAATAATTAAATTGTTTGATTGGTTCTGTGTTGTCGCTATATCTTGTTTAATGCAATAATGGGACACACAGCAATCTTGAATACATTATCGAACAATTTTACAGTTATCACCTTTATTCATTAATTTTGACTTAAATCTATTTGTATATGTATTAATTAAATTTACAATTCAGAGTGTTCAGTTTTTCTCTACCTTTGCTTTCAATATATTAGGCCAAACAAAAAAATAGGTGTGTTTCCTATTGCATGCTCTAAAAAAATAGGGTAGGTAGGCATTTTTCTTCTTTTTTTGAGGAGGGAGCAAGACAGGGGCGTTCCTGGGGCTAATTTAGGTATACGCACCATCGAGTTTTGGATTCACAAATGTGCCTAGCCCCCCTATACCTTCAGTTTTTATTGCATTTTTCGCATTTTTAGCCTTTTTTATTTGTTTGCTTCATTAATAGCCTGTATGCACGTGCGTCCGTGCGTATGCCCAGGTACGCCCCTGCAAGATATTCATCACTTTCACATGACATCATCAAAATAATTTGACCAATCAGCGATCAATACAATAAAAGACCTGCACATTCTGGTAGGGGGTAATCGTTGGTACTCAACTGACTCTAGCCCTTTATAAAACTAGTTTGATTGTATAAATTAATTATATTAAAAGCTTTATTTTTTTGTGTACATCTACGTATCTTCTTTTGGCGTTGTCTGATTTTAAAACACCAATATTGACATGATGGATACATTTAATTTAAATCATGGTCTAATATTTTCATTTTTCATATAGAGATTGAGGATAAAGTCCGAGTAAACACCTTTATTTTCACCTACTGAATATCTCAACCTATCGGAAGTTGACAGATGCGAAAGTTATGAATTGTGAGATTCTACATATATTTATCTCATAAACCCCATACAAGTTGATGATACAACTGAAAGTTTCTCTGTGATGTCAATTTACCCCGATATATTGTGATAAATCATTTTTCAGAACAATTTTTTTTTCTTTTTGTTTTCATAAAAGGTTTTATGGTCGGCCTCTTAAAAATCGGGGCGGTCGGGCCACCGGGCCACCGGAAACACAGGTATTTATTTTTTGGCCTTATTGGTGCAATATAATCAGAAGTTAATAAATATGGTATACAGCTTCTAATGATTGTAAATATGCAAGTTATGTAGAAAAATTAACGAGAAAGCATGAGTTCACATAGAAACAAGATTATCATGTGTCCCTTTAATGGAACACATATCTCAATTGCTACCAGTTTATATGGGACATTATCCAGAACTCTAAATTCCTGCTGTTTGCATACTGGTATGACTATGTATGATGGCGTCTTTAGTCACTATAGTATCTATAGACAACTATCCAGTATAAAGACTTGTACTGAGTTATAGAAATAGAGACATTAAAACTTCACAATAATTAATTAATATAAATCCCTACTAAAATTTAAGATTTTCATGTTAAATTTCTAAATAATTATATTGAATATTCTATTTTCAGTGATATCCAGTAGAAAGTAAAGAACCAATAATTAAATCAGCAAAATGGAACTTGGTCTAGACTTTGATGACAGTGATTTTATAGAAAAACCCAAAGATAAACCTGTCCTTGCATCTTACAATGCCAAAATCTGTTACCCAAAGGTAAAATATTATGTTACCTAACTGCCAACATCTGATGGGCAAAGTATAGTGCTGAATGGGTCTTTGTCATACATGGTACTACACTTACGTACCCTGGGTACATTAGTGAATACACATAATAAATAATATTACTGTATGTACCTTGAAAATATACGTACCTTGTGTTCTGAGAAAGAATCTTTCTCAAACTGTTTTTTTACAACAAAGAAAGCTTTAGTTAGGTACTGTGTGTATCGCAAAATCGATAATGTTGCAGTAGGAAGACATCCTGGTTTCCCGGTTTGTAAAAGTTGAAATATGAAAGTACAATGGTTTTATGCAGGGTACTATAATTGTTGGAATATTTTCTCTTGGTACAATATGTGTATACACAAACTGTTCCCGGGGTACATTCGTGTAGTACCCTGTACGTCATAGACCCATTCAGCGAAAGTAGTGAGATATGGTAGCAGAAATAGGGAGATTGTCATGAGATTTGGCATACAAAATCATCATAAATTCACTTTGAGAGGAATTAATCATGAACTAGTCTATACCAACCTGAAACGTATAATGCCATTATGGCATTTTTATTGATGAATTTCAATTTACATATTTTCTTTAAAAATGTCGCACACAAGAAGAGAAAAACAAATTTCTGAAATATTTTCTTTAGACAATGCTGAAAAATGGCATATATTTGGCGGTATGAATTGCCAAAATTATAATTACCGTACTAGATTTATATGGGGAGCACAACTTTTTGATAAATTGGTACAATACAATACAAATATTTTATTTCAGTCTCACCTCTTATAACATACAGTTACAAATAAAAGTATTACAAAGTATACATGATATTTATAAAAGCAATCAGACTGGCTCTACCAGGGAGTAAGTATAGAGCTATGAGAGACTATTAAAACGTAAAACTCAGTACATTGCAAGTAAAATTGATACTATTTTCTAATTAAGAGTTTTTAAAAAGACTTAACTGCATATATTTACATTTTCATCACAGCATTCACATACATGACACAACTTAAAGGGACACTGTCCGTAACTTTTAGCTTATAAAACACCCAATAATTATGTTCGCAAACATTATACACTAAACATTATTCAATATTTACTAATTAAAAGCAAGATTGTTTAACGGAATTCAATCGCGGTACAAAAAAAAAGCAAATCCACTTCGTGGGTTTGAACTCGCAGCCCAAACTCGCAGTAAAAATAAGTGTGCGTGAGCGTAAATGTGTCGGAACTCGCTCCCGACTGAGCTAAGCGGGCTATACATATTACGCAATACATACTATGGTGAAAACCTAGTGCGCTATGGAAGTCACGTGACCGCATAAAAGGTAAATATTGTGGGTCCCACTTTATTTATATTTAATAATTAAAACTTCTTTTTTTTTCAAACTCACGAATGTATTCCTACATACTTCTTAGGGTCTATCCTCATGTTTTCATGTATACATGTCAATGAATAAAAGTCAGACAGTTATTTGGTTATGCTCAATATCTACTTACTTATGGACAGTGTCCCTTTAAAGCAAATTAAAATACATAGTTATATGAATTGTGATAATTGCTCTTAAAAGTACAACAAAACTGTTCAAAACTCCTTGAATAAAATACTTTTGGCATGCATACAATTCAGTTACATTGTTATATAATTTCAGATGTAGTGTTTCAGATACTAGTACTAGCTAAGTATAAATGCATCTGTAAATGGTAAAATACTGAAACTAAAGGTCATCAGTCTCAACATGATGGAGTTATCAGTGAATGGATATTAAAGGGACACACAGCAATCTTGAAGTGTTTATCAAGCATTAAAATTTATCCAGTATCATTTTGATTTTAAACCTTCTTGCATATAATTAAATATAATTTTGAGTTTTCATTATTTGTCTTATCCTACCACATCTGTTTAAATATATTATTGGTGTAATATAATCAACAGTTAATAATGCAAAAAACAAGTTGCTTTATACTATTCTTATAATTGATACTAATGATTGAACAAATGCAAGTTATGTAGAAAAGCTAAAGGGATGCCGTAAGTTTTTTAAACAATCAAGATTGCCATGTGTCCCTTTAAACTGTTTTTGTTCTGTTGCGTCAGCATTTTTTAGCCAATAGACATATATATCTTATGGCACACAAAGTTGGCCGAAACAAATCCCTAGGAAAGTTCCTAGCTATGGCCCCTGCTGACCAAGTGTGTTTTATTTGACAGTGGTTTATGAGTGACGAGGCTGATGATGACAGGAATGACAAAGCAACCGTGTACAAGTTCAGGGGAGATGATTACTACTCTCGCAGGGAGTATAGCTCTGCTGTGGACTGCTACCATCAAAGTTTAGGTATCTTAGTATAAACAGTATATTTTATCAGTGTTCAGTTCCTTCTACATTGCTTTATACTTTTATTGAGTACAAATCCTGATCTATCGGTATTAATAAAGTCAAGAAAGCGGTCTCAAAAAAGTCAAAGATATCAACCTAAAATGTGTTATTTCGGAATAATATGCTGACATTTCATGTTGCCCAGTGTATCCTACAAGTGGGCTAGTCAGTGCTTTATTCAGTTATGATATCTTATAAGACATAAGAGTGTCTTAGTTTTAAACCAAAACAACAACTGGCTGATGGTTTAAACAATTTATAAGAGATATCATAGATAGTCATATATAGATTTATTTCGTCAAATATGCAGATGTACATACATGGTTATAAAAAGAAACACAAAGCATAAAATAGAAATAAAATGCATGCATGAGATACAAACCATGCTTTACACATCAAAGCCAAGGATAGCACAAAAAGGGGGAAAATAATTTTCCCTTATTTCCATTGTGGTCCTTCGTAATGATGGCGTGACACAGAGAGGCATAAGTATCACATTAACTATCCAGCATGTAACACACTTTTTTTTAACAAAAGTTTTTTCAAATCAAGATAAAACATCATTAGATATATAGGATATCATGAAGTTGTAACTTCAAACATCATCTTGTTTTTATATTCCACTCACTGTTAAGTTACTGGTATTAAGCAAAAAATAGCGATATAAACAGTCTTCTTTATTTCATAGAGAATGAGATTGTGTATTTATTTCAGGTTGTTTGGACAGTCAAAACAGAACGATGCGTCGGGAGTTGCTTGAATCCCTGGCCAGATGTTACGTTTACTTGGGAAACTTTACAAGGGCCGAGGAATATTTACAACACATGGTAAATCCATGCGGATTTAAATTCAAATAACTTTTAGGGAACAGTAAATTATTTCCACATAAAGAAACCAACCTGCCAAATAACAAAAAATTAAACCAAAAATTAAACTACAACCATTTATCAAATCTTTATCCAGGTGTTTAATTTACATAATAATGTATAATACGTTTATTTACGGGTTCTTCAAATACCCATTATTGACTATGCTTAAAATAAATTACGAGTTCGTAACTTTTTATTCGACGATCTAGTTTTGAGGTTTGGCCTGGCTAGTTAAAGCTTAATATTGTGTCTATAGAGTTTGGATTCTCAAAATATGTAAGTTATATATTTATATGTATACCTCGTCATCAGTAGGGTTAGAAACAGTGTACATCTGTTGTAAATTATGATGGCTGGACTTTTAGCAGTGTAATCCAAAATGCCCATGTTATAGATATAACGATTATGTAATGGATGGTTTCTTTTATCAGGAATGTTTTCACGAGATGACACAGGGAGCTGATGACCCCTATTCATTGTGGGGTCAGTTGGTCAAAGGTCTGTTGCATACCCAGCGGAATTAGACAATTGTTCCCCAGGGTCTACCAATATATCCCAATGTTGGTACCAGGTTCTGTCTAATTCCCTATTCTGGTGTTATCAGTTATGTCTAATGCCCTTGGTATGCGCGCTGCCGAACGACTACACCAGACAAACATTTGCGCCAAGACATCATTTGATGTCAAAATATTTTTTTAGTTAGCGCCAAAACGTCATGCCATAAACATCGTTAGATATGAGAGTGTTTGTGTTTTATTTCTTTAAAAAAGAGACATCTTAGGCCGACTATTAAACAATTACAAACTAATTTGTATAACGTTTAAAAAACTAACCCGCCAAATAATGACAAAATTACACTAAAAAACGTTCTCAAAACTCTAGCCAGGGTTTCGGGTCATCTTAAAATATATGTTATATATATATGTATATATACCTTGTCATCAGTAGGTTTAGAACGATGTATGTCTGTTTTAAAATATGCCTGTTGATAGCGGGATAGGGACTTTAATTATTATGATCTGTTGGTAAATAATAGGTGAATGACTTTGATCGGGATGAATTTGTGGTAAATAAAACGGTTTCAGTTAACACAATTTGCATAGTGTTACAGACTGAATGCATTGTGTGATCAACCATTAAAATTCCTGTTTGTATTACACACATGTACATACACTAGAATGTGAGATGAATGTTCAACACTGCTAACAAGGAAAGTTATGTGATAAAATCCAATGTACCATAAACCACATCAACACAGTCCACACACAAATGCTCCCCTCTTTCAGATTCTCACTTGGTAATGTGTTGGAGGAACTTAAAACTGTAAAATTATATGCATCAACAATGTTAACTCAAGTAAGAATGCAAGCAAATTCTTTTCAAGTTGTCATATTGTCAGCTTGAGCATACAAAAGACAAATTAAGAATTGCATGTGTGTGTCAGACAGTTATCTTTCGGAATTTTAAGGTTATTTATAGAAAATTATAAATTCATATACAACATAAAATCATTCCGACATGATCTGTGAACGTACTGTCCTTGTTAAAGTGGTAATATGACAAGGGTTGAGGGTTCAAAGTTTACTGCATATCTCTAACAATGCTTATATTCTTAGATGCACAGTACCAAGTACCATGCTACTGGTAAGGTTTAAGATTTAGTACTAGCCCATCAACCTCTTTTAAACTGTTTTTTGTAGTTATTTTCTTGTTACTTGACATGAATGCCCGAATGAACAAAACCTGATGGATACTCATTTGTTCCAGCTTACAGATTGTTTGACACCAGACCATGTCTGCCAGGCTTTAATTCTCCGACAACAGTTCTACCAGCATGCAGAGCATCCAGCAGGTTAGTGTTGTCTATAGAGACTTTTTGTCTCGCCTTTTCGAAGAAAAAAGCGAGACATAGGGATCACTTTTCCGGCGGCGGCGAAGTCGACGGCGCATAAACACTTGGTTAAAGTTTTCGGTTAAAGTTTTTTGGAATGTATTTATCTCCAACACCATCAAAGGTATTGCTTTGAAACTTTTTATGAACATTCACTGGGGTAACCCCTTACGCTTTCACTAAGCCCCACCCCACCAATGACATTGACTTTAAAGGTAACAGAACTTTGTCAAATTTTCTTGGTTAAAGTTTTTTGGAAGATATATATCTCCAATACCATCAAAGGTATTGCTTTGATACTTTGTATGAACATTCACTTGGGTAACACCTTGCACTATCACTAAGCCCCACCCCACCAATGTCCTTGACCTTGACCTTAAAGAACTTAGTCAAATTTTCTTGGTTAAAGTTTTTGGAAGGTATATATCTTCAATACCATCAAAAGTATTGCTTTGATACTTTGTAGGAACATTCACAGGGCCCCACCCCACCAATGACCTTGACCTTAAATTTCTTTCTTTCTTTCTTAAGCGCAGTGTATGTAAGTATGTGTCATATTTCATTCACATCATCATACTTTCCTCATATGAACGTCACATGTTTCGTTAACATTAGCATAAACTCATTGTAACAGAAATGAAAACCACAGAGTTAAACATTTTCTTTGTAGTTTATATGACCAGCTACTACACTTGCAGTCACCAGTATTAACTTTGTTTTATCTTTCACAATATGTATGAAGAACATTTGTTTCATTAACAATCACATTTTCATCATTTCAAAGGTAGATTAATGTAACAGTAGTAATGCAACACCCCTACGACCCACACAAAACGAATAAACAAAACCTCAGAAGGCGAGACAGCCCGTGGCGATGGCTTGTATTACTTATCAAACTGTACCTACAGTTGAGGTGAATGTAGTAGTCTGTTTTGTCCCCATCAACTCGGACCCAAATTAATTTAAATTCCGTATACTGCCATCAACAGGCAAATTTTACAACAGATATACACTGCTTTTAAACCCACTGATGACGAGGTATATGGCAGATTTCTCAGTAAACCCAATTATGCAGCCAACTTTTTTTGATTTTTTGTTATCCTGTTTTAACTTGTATTAATTTGCTATACATTTTGCTCTCATTAAAAAGTAAGTTTTTGAGAATAAATGAGTTTAACTCAAAGTGTGATATTATTTATATATATCTACTACTCCTTCTTGGTTTCTTGTATATACAATATATATATATAACCGACACAATATAAATGGCTTAAACCAGCCAGGCCAAACCCCCAAAACTGGAGTGGCAAATTAAGAGTTGCCAACTCATAATTCATTTTACCCATATTCAATCACGGGTATTTTATATCAATAAACCAATATTTATAATTGCACATATACATTATTATACAATCTGAACACCGGGATAGAGTTTTGATAGACGATTTTGTAGTGTAATTTTGCCGTTATTTGGCAGGTTACTTTCTTTAAAGTTATTTTAAATTTGGAAAAAAGTCTAGGTGATTTCAAAGAAATGCATAAAAAATATTCATTAAATGCATGTGACCAGTCACATATGTCTAAATGTTCACAATTGCTCCAAATGCATAAAACGTGAAGACAGATGAGCAAGAGTTTGAAATGTGATGATAGTATAAGTATTTTATCATGCAACTTATGTTTTTACTATACAAATACAGCTACTATCCTAATATTTTCCGCCCAGCTGCCGTATTATGCTAGTTGGGTTCACATGCCATTGTTCAACAACGTAAAGAGTCGCAAATCAACCATTTGATCTACACATATACACATTTATGTATTTAGGAAAACAATGCATTATCATAAGAAAGTATTTTGCATTTATTATCGTTATTAATACATTTAAAGTTCTCCGGCCATGTTTTGTTTAATGAACATGTTTATGTTTATTTAATTCGAAATTAATACACACAACAATAGATATTTAGAATTCACACATTGCAATATCTGTGAAAAACGAGAATAAGATTTTATTTGATGACGTAGAAAACTTTGAACGGGTAAATTAATCCACAGGTAAATGTATTTATCAATTATCTGCAATAGTTGTGCAGCTATACAATTCAGATTTACCTCATTTCCCCGTGCAGTCACGCACTGGTAAAAGTAGTATCTATGTCATGCAAATAATACTTATTTTTACATACAGCTTAATAGCGGTTTTAAATATACGTTTCTCTTCGGGACTCTCAAGAAATGTTCATATGATGTTTAAGAAATAAATTTGTTAATTGGTAATACTACAAAATTGGTGGCCATTCACCTTTAACGGCCGAAAACATTTTTGCCGAAGTTTCTTCCATTGACAAAAATTCCTCCATTTATATTTTGACCGCAGCAGATGTGAGCTGTTTCATTGTTTTTCAGGTAAAATATGTCATTTAAAACAGTTTGCATGATAAAAAAATTACATGTTTAGTAACTTAGAATTTCAGTTGTATTTTGGCTTGTATCGAAAAGGGATAAATATTCGCCAGAGACTCGCATTTGTCACTTTTCTTACACTTGCCAAAATACAACTGAAATTCTAAGTTATTAACCATGTAATTCTTATATATGCATTTGATTTAAATTAAGAAATAACATATTTCTAGCAAGTTTATATTGTCCCAGATGAAGGTCATTGATACCAAGGGCCTTAGGTCCACCTTATCGATGTGTTTGTAGTCCCAAAACCAGGTTTTGATCTCCTGCAATATAAAGTCGCTGAAAATATTTTATTTCTTTTCTGGCATGAATTTTTATGTATTTAATACACACAATTTCGAGAGATTGAACATAATACAAACAAATTCTCACAACTTACATTGTATGCCCATCTCACAATATCAACCAAAGAAAATAGACAGCTTCATCTTGTTTAAACAATTTAAGTTTGTTGTTTGAAAGTAGCCTTCCTTTAATTTATGTTATCATTGTTTTGCATGTTTTGGGACGTTTACTATCATTTAAAATGACGTCCTTACAGTTGAAGGACATGGTGACATCCGAGGTCTTGATAGGACATTTAATGCTTCCTCAATAACCAATCAGCATGAGTATTTTAATAAACTATCTTAGATTCTGCCACATTGCTCTCATCCATTGAAACTGAAATCATCAGTTTATGTGATATATCTATGTTGTAGACTTAAGCTTCAAGTTATTAATAAGATGTTTAACATTTCCAGAAAAAATAATGCTTTTGTTTGCTATATTCATTTTGATATCTGACCTATGAAATTGCATATTGCTTTGCACGGCTACTGTATACCATTTGCATGAAATTGTACTTACTTTTTTCAGAGGAAGTTAAGGTGTTACAAAAGTTAGTCCAGTTGCATCCATTCAACTCTAACTTCTGGTTGATGCTGGCACAGTTGTACAAGAAAATTAGCTCACAGACCTTGCTGGACAAACAGTGTGATAAAAGTAAACAGACGAGACAACCCAGTAAACAAAGTGTCAGCTCTTCCGGTGAACTCATTGATGATAGTTTCAGAAATATCCTAACTCTAGAAGATGATGAGAATTCCATATTAAGTGAACTACACGAAAATAAACATTTAGAACAGCAGAAAACCTCAGGTAGTAGTGTCAAAAAAGACTCGGTGAGTGTTGCTGACCAAACTGTGTCCAGGAAACAAGACACAAAATGTGATATCGAGAATGGTATAGCTTGTCATGAAAAATACGAATGTGGTGATGGAGTGACTGGTGAGCACAATGGGGAAATTGAGGAGAGTCATGAAGATATACTTACTGGATTTCCATCTGATTTAATGCAGTTGACATGCTATGTGAGAATTAGGTAAGTTTCCATTATAACAATATACTCAGTAGATAATTGTGTTTTCATTATGGATAGGGGCATCCGTGGCAGAGTCTCTGTCTTGAAATCACTTGCTCCATGTCGCTATGGGTTTGATCCCTCACGGGCCTAGAAATCTTTATGCAAGGAAGCTATTTAGCTGGTTTGCAGAACGTTGGTGTTTCTTCCCAGGGCTTGTGTGTGCACGAATATTGCCCGGAGGGACACCTGAGATCTTCCTCCACCAATGGAAGCTTGAAAGTCACCATGACCTTAGCTGTTCGTGTGACTATGGAATCAAATTCAGTTCAACTGATGTTGCTGGTATGTGTTTCAGATTAATACTGCAGTGTGTACATGGAACTGTTATATGTTGTAACTGATGGTGCTGGTATGTGTTTCAGATTAATACTGCAGTGTGTACATGGAACTGTTATATGTTGTAACTGATGGTGCTGGTGTGTGTTTCAGATTGATACTGCAGTGTGTACATGGAACTGTTATATGTTGTAACTGATGGTGCTGGTGTGTGTTTCAGATTAATACTGCAGTGTGTACATGGAACTGTTATATGTTGTAACTGATGGTGCTGGTGTGTGTTTCAGATTAATACTGCAGTCTGTACATGGAACTGTTATATGTTGTAACTGATGGTGCTGGTGTGTGTTTCAGATTGATACTGCAGTCTGTACATGGAACTGTTATATGTTGTAACTGATGGTGCTGGTGTGTGTTTCAGATTGATACTGCAGTCTGTACATGGAACTGTTATATGTTGTAACTGATGGTGCTGGTGTGTGTTTCAGATTGATACTGCAGTCTGTACATGGAACTGTTATATGTTGTAACTGATGGTGCTGGTGTGTGTTTCAGATTGATACTGCAGTCTGTACTTGGAACTGTTATATGTTGTAACTGATGGTGCTGGTGTGTGTTTCAGGTTGATACTGCAGTCTGTACATGGAATTGTTATATGTTGTAACTGATGGTGCTGGTATGTGTTTCAGGTTGATACTGCAGTCTGTACATGGAACTGTTATATGTTGTAACTGATGGTGCTGGTGTGTGTTTCAGATTAATACTGCAGTCTGTACATGGAACTGTTATATGTTGTAACTGATGGTGCTGGTGTGTGTTTCAGGTTGATACTACAGTCTGTACATGGAACTGTTATATGTTGTAACTGATGGTGCTGGTATGTGTTTCAGGTTGATACTGCAGTCTGTACTTGGAACTGTTATATGTTGTAACTGATGGTGCTGGTGTGTGTTTCAGATTGATACTGCAGTCTGTACTTGGAACTGTTATATGTTGTAACTGATGTTGCTGGTATGTGTTTCAGGTTGATACTGCAGTCTGTACATGGAACTGTTATATGTTGTAACTGATGGTGCTGGTGTGTGTTTCAGATTGATACTGCAGTCTGTACTTGGAACTGTTATATGTTGTAACTGATGGTGCTGGTGTGTGTTTCAGATTGATACTGCAGTCTGTACTTGGAACTGTTATATGTTGTAACTGATGTTGCTGGTATGTGTTTCAGGTTGATACTGCAGTATGTACATGGAACTGTTATATGTTGTAACTGATGGTGCTGGTATGTGTTTCAGGTTGATACTGCAGTCTGTACATGGAACTGTTATATGTTGTAACTGATGGTGCTGGTGTGTGTTACAGATTGATACTGCAGTCTGTACATGGAACTGTTATATGTTGTAACTGATGGTGCTGGTGTGTGTTTCAGATTGATACTGCAGTCTGTACTTGGAACTGTTATATGTTGTAACTGATGGTGCTGGTATGTGTTTCAGGTTGATACTGCAGTCTGTACATGGAACTGTTATATGTTGTAACTGATGGTGCTGGTGTGTGTTTCAGGTTGATACTGCAGTCTGTACATGGAACTGTTATATGTTGTAACTGATGTTGCTGGTATGTGTTTCAGGTTGATACTGCAGTCTGTACATGGAATTGTTATATGTTGTAACTGATGTTGCTGGTATGTGTTTCAGGTTGATACTGCAGTCTGTACATGGAACTGTTATATGTTGTAACTGATGGTGCTGGTGTGTGTTTCAGATTGATACTGCAGTCTGTACATGGAACTGTTATATGTTGTAACTGATGGTGCTGGTATGTGTTTCAGGTTGATACTGCAGTCTGTACTTGGAACTGTTATATGTTATAACTGATGGTGCTGGTATGTGTTTCAGATTGATACTGCAGTCTGTACATGGAACTGTTATATGTTGTAACTGATGGTGCTGGTATGTGTTTCAGGTTGATACTGCAGTCTGTACTTGGAACTGTTATATGTTGTAACTGATGGTGCAGATTGATACTGCAGTCTGTACATGGAACTGTTATATGTTGTAACTGATGGTGCTGGTATGTGTTTCAGATTGATACTGCAGTCTGTACATGGAACTGTTATATGTTGTAACTGATGGTGCTGGTGTGTGTTTCAGGTTGATACTGCAGTCTGTACATGGAACTGTTATATGTTGTAACTGATGGTGCTGGTATGTGTTTCAGGTTGATACTGCAGTCTGTACTTGGAACTGTTATATGTTGTAACTGATGGTGCTGGTGTGTGTTTCAGATGATACTGCAGTCTTTACATGGAACTGTTATATGTTGTAACTGATGGTGCTGGTATGTGTTTCAGGTTGATACTGCAGTCTGTACTTGGAACTGTTATATGTTGTAACTGATGGTGCTGGTATGTGTTTCAGATTGATACTGCAGTCTGTACATGGAACTGTTATATGTTGTAACTGATGGTGCTGGTGTGTGTTTCAGGTTGATACTGCAGTCTGTACATGGAACTGTTATATGTTGTAACTGATGGTGCTGGTATGTGTTTCAGATTGATACTGCAGTCTGTACATGGAACTGTTATATGTTGTAACTGATGGTGCTGGTGTGTGTTTCAGGTTGATACTGCAGTCTGTACATGGAACTGTTATATGTCGTAACTGATGGTGCTGGTATGTGTTTCAGGTTGATACTGCAGTCTGTACATGGAACTGTTATATGTTGTAACTGATGGTGCTGGTGTGTGTTTCAGGTTGATACTGCAGTCTGTACATGGAACTGTTATATGTTGTAACTGATGGTGCTGGTGTGTGTTTCAGGTTGATACTGCAGTCTGTACATGGAACTGTTATATGTTGTAACTGATGTTGCTGGTATGTGTTTCAGGTTGATACTGCAGTCTGTACATGGAACTGTTATATGTTGTAACTGATGGTGCTGGTATGTGTTTCAGGTTGATACTGCAGTCTGTACATGGAACTGTTATATGTTGTAACTGATGGTGCTGGTGTGTGTTTCAGATTAATACTGCAGTCTGTACATGGAACTGTTATATGTTGTAACTGATGGTGCTGGTGTGTGTTTCAGGTTGATACTGCAGTCTGTACATGGAACTGTTATATGTTGTAACTGATGGTGCTGGTATGTGTTTCAGGTTGATACTGCAGTCTGTACTTGGAACTGTTATATGTTGTAACTGATGGTGCTGGTGTGTGTTTCAGATTGATACTGCAGTCTGTACATGGAACTGTTATATGTTGTAACTGATGGTGCTGGTGTGTGTTTCAGGTTGATACTGCAGTCTGTACATGGAACTGTTATATGTTGTAACTGATGGTGCTGGTGTGTGTTTCAGATTGATACTGCAGTCTGTACATGGAACTGTTATATGTTGTAACTGATGGTGCTGGTGTGTGTTTCAGATTGATACTGCAGTCTGTACATGGAACTGTTATATGTTGTAACTGATGGTGCTGGTGTGTGTTTCAGGTTGATACTGCAGTCTGTACATGGAACTGTTATATGTTGTAACTGATGGTGCTGGTGTGTGTTTCAGGTTGATACTGCAGTCTGTACATGGAACTGTTATATGTTGTAACTGATGTTGCTGGTATGTGTTTCAGGTTGATACTGCAGTCTGTACATGGAACTGTTATATGTTGTAACTGATGGTGCTGGTATGTGTTTCAGGTTGATACTGCAGTCTGTACATGGAACTGTTATATGTTGTAACTGATGGTGCTGGTGTGTGTTTCAGATTAATACTGCAGTCTGTACATGGAACTGTTATATGTTGTAACTGATGGTGCTGGTGTGTGTTTCAGGTTGATACTACAGTCTGTACATGGAACTGTTATATGTTGTAACTGATGGTGCTGGTATGTGTTTCAGGTTGATACTGCAGTCTGTACTTGGAACTGTTATATGTTGTAACTGATGGTGCTGGTGTGTGTTTCAGATTGATACTGCAGTCTGTACTTGGAACTGTTATATGTTGTAACTGATGTTGCTGGTATGTGTTTCAGGTTGATACTGCAGTCTGTACATGGAACTGTTATATGTTGTAACTGATGGTGCTGGTGTGTGTTTCAGATTGATACTGCAGTCTGTACTTGGAACTGTTATATGTTGTAACTGATGGTGCTGGTGTGTGTTTCAGATTGATACTGCAGTCTGTACTTGGAACTGTTATATGTTGTAACTGATGTTGCTGGTATGTGTTTCAGGTTGATACTGCAGTCTGTACATGGAACTGTTATATGTTGTAACTGATGGTGCTGGTGTGTGTTACAGATTGATACTGCAGTCTGTACATGGAACTGTTATATGTTGTAACTGATGGTGCTGGTGTGTGTTTCAGATTGATACTGCAGTCTGTACTTGGAACTGTTATATGTTGTAACTGATGGTGCTGGTATGTGTTTCAGGTTGATACTGCAGTCTGTACATGGAACTGTTATATGTTGTAACTGATGGTGCTGGTGTGTGTTTCAGGTTGATACTGCAGTCTGTACATGGAACTGTTAT
Organism: Cyrtodaria siliqua; assembly: GCA_037043455.1. Classification (NCBI taxonomy): domain Eukaryota; kingdom Metazoa; phylum Mollusca; class Bivalvia; order Adapedonta; family Hiatellidae; genus Cyrtodaria; species Cyrtodaria siliqua. The sequence continues at coordinate 20,025 of JAWPHD010006310.1, read as the reverse complement.
ATGTTGTAACTGATGTTGCTGGTATGTGTTTCAGGTTGATACTGCAGTCTGTACATGGAATTGTTATATGTTGTAACTGATGTTGCTGGTATGTGTTTCAGGTTGATACTGCAGTCTGTACATGGAACTGTTATATGTTGTAACTGATGGTGCTGGTGTGTGTTTCAGATTGATACTGCAGTCTGTACATGGAACTGTTATATGTTGTAACTGATGGTGCTGGTATGTGTTTCAGGTTGATACTGCAGTCTGTACTTGGAACTGTTATATGTTATAACTGATGGTGCTGGTATGTGTTTCAGATTGATACTGCAGTCTGTACATGGAACTGTTATATGTTGTAACTGATGGTGCTGGTATGTGTTTCAGGTTGATACTGCAGTCTGTACTTGGAACTGTTATATGTTGTAACTGATGGTGCAGATTGATACTGCAGTCTGTACATGGAACTGTTATATGTTGTAACTGATGGTGCTGGTATGTGTTTCAGATTGATACTGCAGTCTGTACATGGAACTGTTATATGTTGTAACTGATGGTGCTGGTGTGTGTTTCAGGTTGATACTGCAGTCTGTACATGGAACTGTTATATGTTGTAACTGATGGTGCTGGTATGTGTTTCAGGTTGATACTGCAGTCTGTACTTGGACCTGTTATATGTTGTAACTGATGGTGCTGGTGTGTGTTTCAGATGATACTGCAGTCTGTACATGGAACTGTTATATGTTGTAACTGATGGTGCTGGTATGTGTTTCAGGTTGATACTGCAGTCTGTACTTGGAACTGTTATATGTTGTAACTGATGGTGCTGGTATGTGTTTCAGATTGATACTGCAGTCTGTACATGGAACTGTTATATGTTGTAACTGATGTTGCTGGTATGTGTTTCAGGTTGATACTGCAGTCTGTACATGGAATTGTTATATGTTGTAACTGATGTTGCTGGTATGTGTTTCAGGTTGATACTGCAGTCTGTACATGGAACTGTTATATGTTGTAACTGATGGTGCTGGTATGTGTTTCAGGTTGATACTGCAGTCTGTACTTGGAACTGTTATATGTTGTAACTGATGGTGCTGGTGTGTGTTTCAGATGATACTGCAGTCTGTACATGGAACTGTTATATGTTGTAACTGATGGTGCTGGTATGTGTTTCAGGTTGATACTGCAGTCTGTACTTGGAACTGTTATATGTTGTAACTGATGGTTCTGGTGTGTGTTTCAGGTTGATACTGCAGTCTGTACATGGAACTGTTATATGTTGTAACTGATGGTGCTGGTATGTGTTTCAGATTGATACTGCAGTCTGTACATGGAACTGTTATATGTTGTAACTGATGGTGCTGGTGTGTGTTTCAGGTTGATACTGCAGTCTGTACATGGAACTGTTATATGTCGTAACTGATGGTGCTGGTATTTGTTTCAGGTTGATGCTGCAGTCTGTACATGGAACTGTTATATGTCGTAACTGATGGTGCTGGTGTGTGTTTCAGATTGATACTGCAGTCTGTACATGGAACTGTTATATGTTGTAACTGATGGTGCTGGTGTGTGTTTCAGATTGATACTGCAGTCTGTACATGGAACTGTTATATGTTGTAACTGATGGTGCTGGTGTGTGTTTCAGGTTGATACTGCAGTCTGTACATGGAACTGTTATATGTTGTAACTGATGGTGCTGGTGTGTGTTTCAGGTTGATACTGCAGTCTGTACATGGAACTGTTATATGTTGTAACTGATGTTGCTGGTATGTGTTTCAGGTTGATACTGCAGTCTGTACATGGAACTGTTATATGTTGTAACTGATGGTGCTGGTGTGTGTTTCAGATTGATACTGCAGTCTGTACATGGAACTGTTATATGTTGTAACTGATGGTGCTGGTATGTGTTTCAGGTTGATACTGCAGTCTGTACTTGGAACTGTTATATGTTGTAACTGATGGTGCTGGTGTGTGTTTCAGGTTGATACTGCAGTCTGTACATGGAACTGTTATATGTTGTAACTGATGGTGCTGGTATGTGTTTCAGATTGATACTGCAGTCTGTACATGGAACTGTTATATGTTGTAACTGATGGTGCTGGTATGTGTTTCAGATTGATACTGCAGTCTGTACATGGAACTGTTATATGTTGTAACTGATGGTGCTGGTGTGTGTTTCAGGTTGATACTGCAGTCTGTACATGGAACTGTTATATGTTGTAACTGATGGTGCTGGTATGTGTTTCAGATTGATACTGCAGTCTGTACATGGAACTGTTATATGTTGTAACTGATGGTGCTGGTGTGTGTTTCAGGTTGATACTGCAGTCTGTACATGGAACTGTTATATGTTGTAACTGATGGTGCTGGTATGTGTTTCAGGTTGATGCTGCAGTCTGTACATGGAACTGTTATATGTTGTAACTGATGGTGCTGGTGTGTGTTTCAGATTGATACTGCAGTCTGTACATGGAACTGTTATATGTTGTAACTGATGGTGCTGGTGTGTGTTTCAGATTGATACTGCAGTCTGTACATGGAACTGTTATATGTTGTAACTGATGGTGCTGGTGTGTGTTTCAGGTTGATACTGCAGTCTGTACATGGAACTGTTATATGTTGTAACTGATGGTGCTGGTATGTGTTTCAGGTTGATGCTGCAGTCTGTACATGGAACTGTTATATGTTGTAACTGATGGTGCTGGTGTGTGTTTCAGATTGATACTGCAGTCTGTACATGGAACTGTTATATGTTGTAACTGATGGTGCTGGTGTGTGTTTCAGGTTGATACTGCAGTCTGTACATGGAACTGTTATATGTTGTAACTGATGGTGCTGGTGTGTGTTTCAGGTTGATACTGCAGTCTGTACATGGAACTGTTATATGTTGTAACTGATGGTGCTGGTATGTGTTTCAGGTTGATGCTGCAGTCTGTACATGGAACTGTTATATGTTGTAACTGATGGTGCTGGTGTGTGTTTTAGGTTGATACTGCAGTCTGTACATGGAACTGTTATATGTTGTAACTGATGGTGCTGGTATGTGTTTCAGGTTGATGCTGCAGTCTGTACATGGAACTGTTATATGTTGTAACTGATGGTGCTTATTGATACTGCAGTCTGCAGTCTGTACATGAACCTGTTATATGTTGTAACTGATGGTGCTGGTGTGTTTCAGATGATACTGCAGTCTGTACATGGAACTGTTATATGTTGTAACTGATGGTGCTGGTGTGTGTTTCAGATTGATACTGCAGTCTGTACATGGAACTGTTAAATGTTGTAACTGATGGTGCTGGTGTGTGTTTCAGATTGATACTGCAGTCTGTACATGGAACTGTTATATGTTGTAACTGATGGTGCTGGTGTGTGTTTCAGGTTGATACTGCAGTCTGTACATGGAACTGTTATATGTTGTAACTGATGGTGCTGGTATGTGTTTCAGGTTGATGCTGCAGTCTGTACATGGAACTGTTATATGTTGTAACTGATGGTGCTGGTATGTGTTTCAGATTGATACTGCAGTCTGTACATGGAACTGTTATATGTTGTAACTGATGGTGCTGGTGTGTGTTTCAGGTTGATACTGCAGTCTGTACATGGAACTGTTATATGTTGTAACTGATGGTGCTGGTATGTGTTTCAGGTTGATGCTGCAGTCTGTACATGGAACTGTTATATGTTGTAACTGATGGTGCTGGTGTGTGTTTCAGATTGATACTGCAGTCTGTACATGGAACTGTTATATGTTGTAACTGATGGTGCTGGTATGTGTTTCAGATTGATACTGCAGTCTGTACATGGAACTGTTATATGTTGTAACTGATGGTGCTGGTGTGTGTTTCAGGTTGATACTGCAGTCTGTACATGGAACTGTTATATGTTGTAACTGATGGTGCTGGTATGTGTTTCAGGTTGATGCTGCAGTCTGTACATGGAACTGTTATATGTTGTAACTGATGGTGCTTATTGATACTGCAGTCTGCAGTCTGTACATGAACCTGTTATATGTTGTAACTGATGGTGCTGGTGTGTTTCAGATGATACTGCAGTCTGTACATGGAACTGTTATATGTTGTAACTGATGGTGCTGGTGTGTGTTTCAGATTGATACTGCAGTCTGTACATGGAACTGTTAAATGTTGTAACTGATGGTGCTGGTGTGTGTTTCAGATTGATACTGCAGTCTGTACATGGAACTGTTATATGTTGTAACTGATGGTGCTGGTATGTGTTTCAGATTAATACTGCAGTGTGTACATGGAACTGTTATATGTTGTAACTGATGGTGCTGGTATGTGTTTCAGATTAATGCTGCAGTCTGTACATGGAATTGTTATATGTTGTAACTGATGGTGCTGGTATGTGTTTCAGATTAATACTTCAGTCTGTACATGGAACTGTTGTTATATGTTGTAACTGATGGTGCTTATTGATACTGCAGTCTGCAGTCTGTACATGGAACTGTTATATGTTGTAACTGATGGTGCTGGTGTGTTTCAGATGATACTGCAGTCTGTACATGGAACTGTTAAATGTTGTAACTGATGGTGCTGGTGTGTGTTTCAGATTGATACTGCAGTCTGTACATGGAACTGTTATATGTTGTAACTGATGGTGCTGGTGTGTGTTTCAGGTTGATACTGCCGTCTGTACTTGGAACTGTTATATGTTGTAACTGATGGTGCTGGTGTGTGTTTCAGGTTGATACTGCAGTCTGTACATGGAACTGTTATATGTTGTAACTGATGGTGCTGGTATGTGTTTCAGGTTGATACTGCAGTCTGTACATGGAACTGTTATATGTTGTAACTGATGGTGCTGGTGTGTGTTTCAGGTTGATACTGCAGTCTGTACATGGAACTGTTATATGTTGTAACTGATGGTGCTGGTATGTGTTTCAGGTTGATACTGCAGTCTGTACATGGAACTGTTATATGTTGTAACTGATGGTGCTGGTGTGTGTTTCAGGTTGATACTGCAGTCTGTACATGGAACTGTTATATGTTGTAACTGATGGTGCTGGTATGTGTTTCAGGTTGATGCTGCAGTCTGTACATGGAACTGTTATATGTTGTAACTGATGGTGCTGGTGTGTGTTTCAGGTTGATACTGCAGTCTGTACATGGAACTGTTATATGTTGTAACTGATGGTGCTGGTATGTGTTTCAGGTTGATACTGCAGTCTGTACATGGAACTGTTATATGTTGTAACTGATGGTGCTGGTGTGTGCTTCAGGTTGATACTGCAGTCTGTACATGGAACTGTGATATGTTGTAACTGATGGTGCTGGTGTGTGTTTCAGATTGATACTGCTTTGTGTACATGGAACTGTTATATGTTGTAACTGATGGTGCTGGTGTGTGTTTCAGATTGATACTGCAGTCTGTACATGGAACTGTTATATGTTGTAACTGATGGTGCTGGTGTGTGTTTCAGGTTGATACTGCAGTCTGTACATGGAACTATAGGTTCCTTTGTCAAAGACAGAAACATGGAGACACTCTCTCAGGTAAGCGGATATAAAACTTTCTTGTCTCTCATTGCTGCGGGTTGGAATCCCACTGGGAGCTCGACTTATCAAGTGAGAAAGTGTCGATTCTTACGGATAGCGGGATGTATACAGAACTGGTTCTACCCAGGAAAAATGGAGTGGTCTGCCTCTACCATAACAAAATCGACCGTTATATAAATTAAAAAATGATGTAAAATGCAATTCAAACTGATGTCATATAAAAGTTAAGACCAGGAATTGAATTGGGTTTTACGCACCAACACATGAAAGGTTATATAGCGCCCAACTGAAATGAACATGCCAGGCTCCCCAATTCAATTCAATTCATCCTCCATTTACATCAAAACAAAATATGAAGAATGGGCCTAGAACCTTCTAACCTGCAGAACTGCAGAGTTGCTGCAAATTCTGCAGTAAGCCATTTATGATGGAGACAAGTTTCCACGTTTGCATACGAGGTGTCATGATGAAGACCTTGAACACGATAAATATCTTATTTCTGGTTTCATTTACATCACAAGAGAATAAAACAGAACTCTAAAGGTTAGAATTATAGTAATTTCAATTCAATACAATAATGACAATACATTTTTATTCTACATTTTTTGATGGCAGAAATATTGAGAATCACGATTTGAATACTATAGGCTATGTCATTCTTTTGTTTATTTTAGGTAGAGGAAGAGATTAAAAGTTTGACAGCTGATGAAAAAATATTGCGCACTGTTACTGAGGTAAGTTTGACAGCTAATGACGGAATGTTGCACGCTGTTACTGAGGTAAGTTTGACAGCTGATGAAGGAATATTGCACGCCATTACTGAGGTAAGTTTGACAGCTGATAAAGGAATGTTTCAGGCTGTTACTGAGGTAGGTTTGACAGCTGGTGAAGGACTGTTACAGGCTCTAACTGAGGTAAGTTTGACAGCTGATGTATGAATGTTGCAGGCTGTTACTGAGGTAAATTTGACAGCTGATGAAGGAATGTTGCAGGCTGTTACTGAGGTAAGTTTGACAGCTAATGAAGGAATGTTGCACGCTGTTAGGTAAGTTTGACAGCTGTTTCAGGCTGTTACTGAGGTAGGTTTGGCAGCTGGTGAAGAATGTTACAGGGTGTAACTGAGGTAAGTTTGACAGCTGATGTACGAATGTTGCAGACTGTTATGAGGTAACTTTGACAGCTGATGTACGAATGTTGCTGGCTGTTACTGAGGTAAGTTTGACAGCTGATGAAGGAATGTTACAGGATGTAACTGAGGTAAGTTTGACAGTTGTGAAGGAATATTGCAGGCCAGTACTGAGGTAAATTTGACAGCTGGTTAAGGAATGTTGCATGCTGTTACTTAGGTAAGTTTGACAGTTGATGAAGGATGTTGCAGGCTGTTGCTGAGGTAAGTTTGGGAGCTGATGAAGGAATGTTGCAGTCTGTTACTGAGGTAAGTTTGACAGCTGATGAAGGAATATTGCAGGCCATTTGACAGCTGATGAAAGTATTCATTACAGAGTTACTGCCCTTAGATAGGTTGAAAGAATGAACTACAGTCGAACTTCGATAGCTCGAACACCGGCGATTCGGTAACTCGAACACATTTTCCGGTCCCGACACAACTCCTATACAATTCAATGTAATTTAACCTCGATTATTCGAATATTATTTCTCGAATACCCCGGCTCGCTCGAATACTTTTTACGGTCCGAAGATCCATTTGTGTGTGAATTTAAACCTCGCTTAATCGAAGGTGATGATCCGTTGCCATGCGACGTCGGCCATATTAATTGTAATCGACGCGTTTGTATTTGTTTGTAGCAAGTTTGATCATAGTGCGAAAACAGATAAAGTTGGTTGTTAAAGGTGCGAACATTTATGATTGAAAAGCGATAATAGACAGATAAAATTTATGTTTAGTGAACTTCGTTTACTGAGGAAAGTTTGACAGCTTGTGAAGGAATATTGCAGGCCAGTACTGAGGTAAGTTTGACAGCTGATGTATGAATGTTGCAGGCTGTTACTTAGGTAAGTTTGACAACTGATGAAGGAATGTTGCAGGCTGTTGCTGAGGTAAGTTTGGGAGCTGATGAAGGAATGTTGCAGGCTGTTACTGAGGTAAGTTTGACATCTGATGAAGAAATGGTGCAGGCTGTTGCTGAGGTAAGTTTGGGAGCTGATGAAGGAATGTTGCAGGCTGTTACTGAGGTAAGTTTGACAACTGATGAAGAAATGGTGCAGGCTGTTGCTGAGGTAAGTTTGGGAGCTGATGAAGGAATGTTGCAGGCTGTTACTGAGGTAAGTTTGACAGCTGATGAAGGAATATTGCAGGCCATTTGACAGCTGATGAAAGTATTCATTACAGAGTTACTGCCCTTAGATATGTTGAAAGAATAAACTACAGTCGAACTTCGATAGCTCGAACACCGGTGATTCGAATACCATCGGTAACTCGAACACATTTTCCGGTCCCGACACAACTCCTATATAATTCAATGTAATTTAACCTCGATTATTAGAATATTATTTCTCGAATACCCCGGCTCGCTCAAATCCTTTTTACGGTCCGGAGATCCATTTGTGTGTGAATTTAAACCTCGCTTAATCGAAGCGGCCATATTAATTGTAATCGACGCGTTTGTATTTGTTTGTAGCAAGTTTGATCATAGTGCGAAAACAGATAAAGTTGGTTGTTAAAGGTGTGAACATTTATGATTGAAAAGCGATAATAGACAGATAAAATTTATGTTTAGTGAACTTCGTTTACTGTTAATTACGATAAATAAAACACGGTTGATTTTCTAATTAAATGATGTACCGAAACCAGTATTACCTCATTATTCAGACTTCCGGAATGTATGTTAAAATATATAAGTGTGATATTTCTTTAAATAAATGATAAAACAAACACATTATTGCAGTTTTTCTTGTATTTTCAGTGTAACAATTACATGTTATATATCCATTATGAGGTTTAAACAAACATGCATGAACATAAAAAAACATACCGAGAACGATACATCACGTACACAAGTAACACTATTTCGGGTGGTACACAAATTCGGATAGATATTTTGGTTTTTACCGTTACCTCGATGCCTCGAAGCCACCGATAGCTCGAACATATCCCTATGGTCCCGCTGACTTCGAGCTTTCGAGGTTAGACTATATTAGCTTTTGAATGTAATAACTTCAGAAAGATGTTCTGGATCTCCTCCAAACATGATATAAAAGTTTGTTTTAATTAGATTGTGTTGAGTACCATATTCAGTTTCATTTTCAGGTTCTCTGATTGTTTTGAGTGAATTTTGTGTTTGTTTTGTTTCAGTTCATGATGGATGACATGTATGAAGATGATTTTGCAGAAAATGGAAATAAATCTCGAGACAATAAGGAAATAAAGGTGAGTGTTTTTCTTCATTTCGAAAAATGATTAATTCACAATTACTAGTTATGACGAGTAATATAATTATTCACACTTCATAAGCATACAGATGTCAGTCAGGCTGATCTGAACTACACACATGTACATCAGGTATTTACACCTACAACAAAAGCAGATATTGTCTCACAAAAATGTAAAAGTACAATTAAGCGCATGGTCAATGTGTGTGGGCACTTGACCCATGAAGAAATGAACAGTAGAGAGCGGAGCTTGGAACTGAATGTCAGAACAATAGAGAGCGGAGCTTGGAACTGAATTTCAGATGAAGAAATGAACAGTAGAGAGCGGAGCTTGGAACTGAATGTCGGAACAATAGAGAGCGGAGCTTGGAACTGAATGTCAGATGAAGAAATGAACAGTAGAGCGGAGCTTGGAACTGAATGTCGGAACAATAGAGAGCGGAGCTTGGAACTGAATGTTGGAACAATAGAGAGCGGCGCTTGGAACTGAATGTCAGATGAAGAAATGAACAGTAGAGTGCGGAGCTTGGAACTGAATGTTGGAACAATAGAGAGCGGAGCTTGGAACTAAATGTCGGAACAATAGAGAGCAGAGCTTGGAACTGAATGTCAGATGAAGAAATGAACAGTAGAGAGTGGAGCTTGGAACTGAATGTCGGAACTATAGAGAGCGGAGCTTGGAACTGAATGTTGGAACAATAGAGAGCAGAGCCTGGAACTGAATGATAAAGAAATGAACAGTAGAGAGTGGAGCTTGGAACTGAACAATAAAGAGCAGAGCTTGGAACTGAATGTCGGAACAATAGAGAGCGGAGCTTGGAACTGAATGTCAGATGAAGAAATGAACAGTAGAGAGCAGAACTTAGAGCGGAACTTGGAACTGAATGTCAGAACAATTAAGAGCGGAGCTTGGAACTGAATGTCGGAACAATAGAGGGCGGAGCTTTGAACTGAATGTCAGATGAATAAATGAACAGTAGAGAGCGGAGCTTGGAGCTGAATATCGGAACTATAGTGAGACAAGGAACTACACACTGTGACAAGAAGCAGTCATCAACAGCAAGATGTTGATTAAATTTGGCTTTCAAACCCAGACAGCCTCTATTAAGTGATTGTTTTATACTGAGTTATGGCATTGTCCGAGTTCCTGTTAAGAAAATGAATACATGTGTTTTTTGAATTCCTTTAAGCTGTTTCCGAGATGTGAGCCTAACATAAACGGGGGCGAGTAGAATAGCTTGCCTTTTCTTCGAAATGTCAAGCTAAAAATATATGCACACTGCTATTGAAACACAAATCAACAGACAGGATGGGAACAAGATGGGAACAATTGTACAGGGATTGTGAATAAAACTGGCTTCCCATTTATCCTCGGACATATTAAGATTTCTATAATTCTGCATATTTGAAATGTTGAATTACTTCTGCCATGGGGATAGGATGTAAGAAATACTGGTCAGTGAATTATGTAAGATAATTATTTTCAGCAAAATATTCAGCAAATGCTTTGACATCCTGGTCATAATCAAACTATATCTTGTATTACACAAATTCTGTTTGTCAGTCCGTGCACGAAAATTGCCCCGAGAAGCACCTGGGGTCTTCCTCCACCAATGGAAGCTGTAATGTCACCATATGGCCTTAGCTGTGGGTGCGACTATAAAATACAATTCAGTTCAGTTGTCATTTCTGGATATAGGAGTTTAATAGAGGGGTTGGGCAAATGAGTTTAATAGAAAATAACACATTATTTTGATTTATTTAATATATGAAATCCACATAAATTAAATAGCAAATATACAAATAATGATATTTTACAGTAACAAATTTGTACACTTAACAATATATATGTACTGTACCAACAATTTATACTCCGTAAAAAAAGTTTTGGACCATGGCAGTGTTCGAACCCATACAATGATCGCTGAACCATGACATTCGACCATAACCCTTATTATCTCAGTTAATAATTGACAATAGATCAACAATCAACAATAATTATCGCTTACAATGAAAGTTTGCAAAAAAATAATAATCTTTTTATTGGTTACTCGAATGTCTGTAACTGTTACTTTTTATGAACTTTGCAACATTGTTTACAGACCCTTTGTGTGTTTGCGATATTTTTTAAAATCAAATCTTGTTTGGAATTTAATGTTTCTGGTACCAAATGAACCGGGTAGGGTAGACCTTGGTTACTAAAAAAAGATAATTAAATTCTGTCTACTAGTTTTATATGACTTTATATACCCTGGTCCAAAACGTTTTTTACCGAGTATATATGTATTGTACCACTGAAGATTGATCATTTTGAAAATGTAAACTATTTATAATAAATATTGCACATTGCCTTTTCATACATGTATAAGAAAGCTATGTTTATATTACCAATTAAAACGTGAACAAATGCAAGTAATACATGACATCACATATATAATTATAGAACATACAACTACTTTTTACATTACGTAACTTTAACATGTCGCTTTTTCACTGATGATCTTTTCATTTCAGATAAATACAGGCAAGGACATATGCATATCTATACAAGAATTCAACAACAAATGGTTTTCTTGGATAAAAGATTTATGATTATTTCTGTAGTTATCTTCTGTTTGTGGATTCATTATTAGGATATTTTAATTAAAGTCTCTTTTATCTAAAGTGCCAAAGTTATACATATTTTAAGTATTACTTTTTTCTCTTTTTTTTTTTTTTTATAGTTTTATCCTGCAAACAATTAGGTATATACCATGCAAACAGAGTGTTGTAAAAGAATATAATCCGCCATGAAATGAAAAACAAATATTCATTTAATTAACATAATGTTTTGCATTTGTTTGGTAAAGTAGTTCGCTAATTGTTGCATTTCTTTTGTTTGAAGTGACTTTAATACACACATTGTAAATAATAAAAGTTGACAAGAATTTCTATTGTTGTCATAGTCTCCTTCACTGCCAATTTGAATTCAGTTAAATTAAAAGTAAAACGTTCGAGAGACCACCTCTATTAAAGATACTGCCTCCGCTGAGAGACCACCTCTATAAACGATACTGCCTCCGCTGAGAGACCGCTCAGTTCCCAATTCTAATTATTTAACCCTTAACCCGCTACATATATATAATAAAAAAATAATGGACTATTCTTTCTTTGAATTAAGACCATTGCATTTATGTGACAATGGGGTGTTTTGGGGAAAATGACTAAACCTTTAGTTACTCGCAGGCGGTTTTTGGTTTACAATGGACGCAAAGGCTATTACAGTCGTGCTTAGCGGGTGAAGGGTTAAATAAAATGCACATTGCACAAGTATTCAGAGACCAATGTTGTGCTTTCTTTTTGTGGTCTCTTACTACAGTTGTTTTTTTATTTACGGGTATTACAAGTATGGGAATGATTGATACTATAAGTGCATGTTTGATCCATGTATTAAATTGGCATTACACTATTACTGCAACACTTGGCCGGATATAACAACCATGTTGTAATATTTTGCAATTGTGTTACTCAAAAAAAAAAAAAGAGAACATTTCACAACAACTGCATGCATTATTAGTTGACAAGAACACGCAGCCATCTAAACCCCTGCCACTGCCTATTTTTGTGTTGCTTGCATAGCATAGCAGACACTTATGCATCACTTTGTCCATTGTCTGTCGTCGTCGTCGTCTTCTTCCATCGTCTGTCATTCTGTAACCTAACCTTGGCCATAACTTGACAAGTATTTTACCTATGTTCATAAAACTTTACACACATCTTCATCTATCTCAAGGAATGTTGTTACATATGTCCAATAACTCGACTTGCATTTTGGCAGTTATGCCCCTTTTTTGTAAAACTTTAACCTGCAGCCTAACCCAGCTCATAACTGGTTGAATTAAGCACACAGCAGGCAACAAAAGTGTTTCGTAGAACACCCTTCTTGTTTATTTGTTGGCAGAAAGAGTTAAAGAAACCTCTAGGTCAATAAATAAGGCAATTTTCATAATATCTTGATCTGTAATTAAGGTATGCTCTGGAACAAAAAATGACATCTTGTTTCATGCAAACACACATTGTTTTAATATAAAAATGTTCTATATAGCAACATGCAGAAGCAAGCAACTCTGTTGATGTGTACTTCAAAAAATATTTCTTAAAAGTTTTTGAATAATCATCCAGAAACAAATATTTTCCATAGAAACAAGAAACATATCTACATAACGAAAAGTTCTATATATCGAGATGTGCATCTTTTACTAATTGTCATTGCCATGGAAACGGCAAAATTTACTAACAAATTGACTACAAGCACTACACCACTTGCTTGATAGGTGTAGCAAAGTTTCATGAGTTAGTTTGAACAGATTTTGACAAATTGTTAGATTTTGACAAATTGAGCCCTGTGTGGTTGCCGGGGTATAATACAACCACTGCAAATCCCACTACAGGCAGAGGGGTAGGTCCCCTCCTTCGTGTTCATTTTGTCATTTTTTATCATGCTCATTCAAGGTCTTCATCATGACACCGCGTATGGAAGCGTGGCACCATCGTAAATGGAGTGTCTACTATAGAATTTGCAGCAACTCTGCAGTTCTGCAGGTTCAAAGGTTCGAGGCCCATCTGTATATTTTATCATGATGTAAATGGAGGATGAGCCTGGCATGTTCATTCCTGTTAGGCGCCATATAACCTTTTATGTGTTGGTGCGCCGTAAAACCGAATTCAATTCAAATGACAAATTGTTTATTTTGCAGAAAAGCCAAAAATATTGAAGTTACACAAGTTATATATACATATACATCAAAACATAAAAAAAACTTCACAAGATCACTAACAAGTTTCATTAAGATCCCTTAAGCGGTTTTCACGTAAGTTTTGCTCCTGATATGAAAATGTGACTAACAAACAAACTGTACCTGCATACACCACCAAAAAACGTTGTTTTGCCGGTGATAATAAACAATGCATTTATTTAAATACAGTCATGGTCCCATCTAAATGAGTAATTGTTTCCATTTTCTGGTTAGTTACCTTAATAATGAATATAATCAATTGGTGATACCTCATTTTACAATGTTACAGAGTCAATGACACACCTGTTCATATTATGTGGGATATAGAGTTTATTAACATTGTTGAAGTGATACTCCCGAGTGAGAAAGATTCTTGCGATATAGAAACGAGTGAGTTTTCGCACGAGTTTCTATATCGCAAGAATATTTCTCACGAGTGAATTATTTTCCGTATCACGACAAAAATGTTAATTAAACTATATAATATATATTCTGTGATGAATTTCTTTCCAATCGTCTTTTGACAAGTATTCCTTCTTCTGTCACTCCTTTGGCGACAGCGCGGAGTAATATTATGACGTCAATTCGTGACGTAATATTGTGACGTCTATCGTTTAGTTCATAACATTTGGCTACTGTGCTATCTTGCGCACTAGGCGAGATAGCACAGTAGAGGAAGGGATATTTTATAGATTTTCTCAAACTGGGAAATTTCTATAATTCATCACAGAATATATAATATATCAATCTATGTACAATCTGGGCTAACTTTGGCAATGATTTGCTTCCAATACCTTTGTATACCACACACAGCGCCAACAAACTAGCCAACTGTTGTCACAACATGAGATAGAACTTCCCTAATGCGGCCTGGACACTAAATACCATGGTTTTGAACTGAATGGGGATCAATAACATGATATTCATTCCCAGTAGTCACCTTCATCTCCATTACTGTCATGTTTTGGCTCTCACCATTCCTCATTCCAAAATGAAGGCCATTGCATAACCGAAACATTGGTCTTAATAAAAATAGTAAAATAACACCCAATTTTGGTTGTTTATTCTACTATTTCTTCTTGGTTTCTCGTAATCATATAAGAATAAATTCATTAAAGCTTCATTTTTAACAAAACTCACATTTTCTTATGATTCTGAAGAAAAAAGCTATTTTTTTCAAATTTTATATTATTCTCATGATACTTAGATTCTTAGATGAAAAGTTTTAATTAAGAATCACGTCTCATTCTGACAACACTAGGACAACACAAGTTATGCCATCTTTAAGCAAACCACTGGGAAGCCATCGCCTTTATGTTTACTGACTAGATCCAGTAGGGCTTGTTTCTTGTGTAGGGCCCTGGATGACTCCAGTTCATACAGGGTGCACAGGTTAAACAGTATCCCCTCATGGAGGTTCTTGGCAGGGTTGCTGTGAACCAGGGCCTCGAGGGACTTCAGGGCCTCCTTTAGTTTTCCGAGGTAGAGACAACATACTGACATGTTGTTGACAGCCTGAAAATGAAGGAAAATATTTCCTGAGAGTGCCGCACAACAAAGAATTAACAATTGCATGCTGAAAAAATCTTGTCTCTCTC
The DNA here is from genome assembly GCA_037043455.1 of Cyrtodaria siliqua. NCBI lineage: Eukaryota > Metazoa > Mollusca > Bivalvia > Adapedonta > Hiatellidae > Cyrtodaria > Cyrtodaria siliqua. The sequence continues at coordinate 4,764 of JAWPHD010006310.1, read as the reverse complement.
ACTTCTCCATTTTTTCAGTCACTTTTCCCTATTTCTTTGGAGGGAGAAGTGACAGGGAGATCATTTCTTAGGGTTCTCCCACTTCTCCGTAAGACCAAGTTTTAACCCTGATTATTTTAACTGGATGCTCTTCTATTTTTTTAAATGGACCTTTATTTAATTTACACTGATCATGAAAAAAAGATATGCACAGATTATACCAATCACTGTTGATGGTACAGAGCTGTTGTTGTCTTGCCATAAGGGAAACACAGGGTCCTATGTGTGAAATGCTGACAACCCATATAATACCATTAGATCTGCACAAACCCTGTTGTATAGAAAACTAAAATGTTGAGAAGCCATATAATTATTAAATATTCTGCTTACGGAAGTATTGGAGGGATCCGCCTGTACCGCCAACTTGAAATGTTGATATGCTTCCGAGAAGTCGTTCTGGCACATTGATTCAAAGCCTCTGAAACAGGTAATCTCAGAATGTAGTTTTAAAATTGTTTATTAGTTAACATTTTTTAGGATACACAATTAATATGTCATTTCAGCAACTGTTCATCCAACTGTTGGTGTGGTGGGACAATTTTCCCCATTCTCTTCAAATTTTAAACTTCAGTTACATTTGCAAAAAAGCCTAGTTTTATAGTGTGACGCAATACTTCACAGAAATGAGATAAAAAATATAACGGGGTGGGAGGGGGGGGGGTTTAAAATATATTTTCTTTTATAAAATATGACTCCTACACAACTTCATTTTAACATCAATTTAAATTTAATAGGAACTGTAGCGACAGTATCCCCACTCTTTTGTTTAATGTTTAACAATTTAATAAGGAACTGTAGCGACAGTATCCCCCACTCTTTTGTTTAATGTTTAACACACAGGTTAAATTTGGGTTGTAAAAACTGACAGGGTTACTAATTTTTAAGTCAGAAAATTTAAATATGTCAAATTCCAAGAATTCTCACCTATTCACATGAATGTTGTATACGGCTGCCTCATCATTTGGATTCTGCTGCAGCTTACGCACCTCCTGGAAAATACTCGACAGCCTTCTGTAAGTTACCAATCTGTGCGAAGAGAAATGTTAAAAGTTACCAATCTATGGTAGAGAGATGCTACAAGTTACCAATCTATAGGAAAGGAGATTATATATAAAGTTACAATTCTATGAAGAGAGTATGTTATTAAGTAACCTAATCTATGGGAGAGATATGTTGTAAGTAACCAGTCTATGGTAGAGAGCTGCTACAAGTTACTAATCTATGTGAGAGGGATGTTATGAAGTTACCAATCTATGGGAGACAGATGTTATAAGTTTACCAGTCTATGGAAGAGGGATAATAAGTTACCCAATCTATGGGAGAGAGATGTTACAAGTTATCCAGTATATAGAAGTAAGATGTTTTAAGTTACGCAGTCTATAGGAATATGTTATAATAGTTTACCATCTATGGAAGAGAGGTGTTTAGTTATCAGTCTATAGAAGTAAGATGTTGAAGAGAGATGATATAGAGTAACATATGAGAAAGAATCTGATGAGAGAGATTTTATAAGTAACCAATCAATGGTAGGCTGGGCTCTTCATTGTCTTCGCCTCTCGCCATAGGCGCAAACCAAATTGTAAATGGCGAATCTTTTGTCGAGTACTATTGACAATTTGGTGAAAAGTCATTTTGACACATGTAAACTGACGGCTGGTATTTGCGCAAAAGTGCGAAAGTGGCAAAATGAAAAAAGTCTTGACTGGTTCTCGGTGTTTACACAAAAGCTAAAAATCTATAGACTGTGTTACGACCTTTGCGCTTTATATTACACACGGCTTATTTTACCTGGAGACGTCTAACTCCAACTCACTTGGTGTGCCTATACTGGAGGAAAATTAGTAGACTCCAACAAGAGCTGGCATCTTTTCAATAACAACAACAATGCAAAACCAGCACATAAACAAGACGTCTAACTCTTATCAAAATGGTAATAATTAACCTTTTCATACAAAGATTTACAACCCTTTTAGCTAAAATAATGACTAGTAAAACAGTTATTCAAAAAAGAAAGTAGCCCATGATACGTACAAGATAAACAACATGTAACTACATTACATTGTAATCTATGAAAGTATCAGATATCACTGAAAGAACAGAATTCTGCTGTGAAAGTACAGATTTTCACTATGAAAGTTACAGATATCACTGTGAAGGTAACAGATGTCACAGTGAAGTTTCACAATGAAAGATACACTGTTTGTAAATAGTTTTACAACGGACAGCCAAACCTGTTAAGAGTGTCACGCTGAGGACATACAAATAATGGAATGTCTTTTATATACATTGAATGTTTTACTGTCTTCAGTACTTAATTAAAATGTTTAGACTAATACACGATATAGATACCCAGCATTGAAACCCAGCCATTTATTTTGAGTTGTATGCGAGCCGAGGCCTACAAAAAAACAGAACGATTACTGCGTACATCCATTTTTTCCATCATGAGTAAATTTACATGCTTGGTTGCTTCTGCTTGATGATTGATGGAACGGGTGTTTCACGGACGCACCAACACATCAAAAAGGTCATATATCATGAAAAGGAAAGTTCCTCTCTCATTAACATCAAGATAAAATAACTGCAAAGTGAGCCAACAGCATCCCTCACCCCATGTTCTGACTTGTTCATTCTCAACTAAGTAGAAGCGACACTGTGATTGTGTAACCTTTTTTTTTACTTTGGATTGGTATCACCAACATGGTACCACAGAGGAGGCGTAATTATAAACACATATGAACATGAAAATTGAATTGGGTTTTACGGCGCACAAACTAAGTGGCACAAACACACGTATATATATGAAATTAAATCTGCTAAAGTGGCTAGAAAAAGCTTAGCCAAAAATGGATAAACAAATATCCAAATTGGCATCAAGAAATTTGAGTGGTTTAGGCCAAAATGGCTAAACATTTTTTTTGTCCAATGAAAGAGCCAGGTAGGCATATGTTATAATAAAGCAAAAGACATGTTATAAATAACCAGAATCTATGGGAAGAAAGATGTTATAAAGTTACCTATCTATGAAAGGAGACATTATACATCACCATCTATGGGAGGAGAGATGTTATAAGTTACCAACCTATGGAAGAGATATAAGTTACCTAGTTATCTATGGAAAAGGAGACTTTATACATCACCAATCTATTGAAAGGGGAGACATAAGTTAATCAAATCTATTGGAGAGAGATGTTATAAGAGTTACCAATCTATGGGAAGAGAGAGTGTTAAAGTTTACCAATCTATGGAAGAGAGATGTTACAAGTTTACAAATCTATGGAAGAAAGATTGTTTATAAGGTTACCAATCTATGGAAGAGAGATGTTATAAGTTACCAATTCTATTGGGAGAGAGATGTTATAAGTTAACCAATCTAATGGAAGAGAGATGTTACAAGTTACCTATCTATGAAAGGATGTTTTAAGCTACCAATCAATGGAAGGGAGATGTAAGCTAAGCTATATCTATGGAAGAGGATGTTATAAGCTACCAACTCTCGATGGAAGGGAAATGTTTATAAGCTACCAATCTATGGAAGGGAGATGTTTACATAATAGTGAGTACCTTATTTAGTTGTCACATGTATCAGTCAAATATTTTAATTAAGTACTGGAACAAGTAAACATTTCATGTATATAAAGACATTTCATTATTTGTATGTTCCTCAGCGTGACCTCTTAATAGGTTTGGCCTGTCCGTTGTAAACTATTACACACTACTTTCACTGTGATATCTGCACTTTCATAGTGAAAATCTGTACTTTCCACAGTAGAATTCATGTTCTTTCAGTGATATCTAGTACTTTCATAGTGATATCTGTACTTCCACAGTAATACTTCTGTTCTTTCAGTGGTATCATCTGTACTTCATCGTGATGTTTCTTATATCATAGTAACATCTGGACCTTTACAGTGACTATCTGCATTTCACTGTGATATCTCTGTACTTTCACAGTAATATTCTGTTCTTTCAGAGCTGATATCTGTACTTTCTAAGTGATATCTGTTCTTTCAGTGGTATCTGTAACTTCCATCATGAATGTCTTATTTCATAATGACATTCTGGATCTTCACAGTGATATCTCTGTACTTTCACACTAATATTCTGTTCTTTCAGTAGGTATCTGTACTTCCATTGTTGATGTCTTATTCATAGTGACATCTGACCTTTACAGTGATTGATCTGCAGCTTTCACTTTGATATTTGTACTTTCACAGTAATATTCTGTCTCTTTCAGTGATATGCTGAACTTTCATAGTGATATCTGTACTTTCGTAGTAATATTCTGTTTTTTCAGTGGTATCTGTCTTCCATCGTGTGATTATCTACTTATAGTGACATCTGTACTTTCACAGTGATATTCTGTTTATCTTTCACAGTGATATCTGTACTTTCACAGTAATATTCTGTTATTTCAGTGATATCTGTACTTTCATAGTGATATCTGTACATTCTCACACTTTCAGTGGTATCTGTTACTCATCCATCATGATGTCTACTTTCAGTGACATCTGTACTTTCAGTGGATACATGTACTTCCACAGTGAGATTGTCTTTCAGGCAACATCTGTACTTGCACAGATGCTAACCTGTACCCACAGTGATATCGGTACTTTCATAGTGATATCTGTACTTTCATTAGTGAAAGTCTGTACTTTCACAGTAGAAATTCTGTTCTTTCAGTGATATCTGTACTTTCATAGTGATATCTGTACATTCACAGTA